>LPNX010583643.1:223721-256433 GCA_001517045.1 Pseudotsuga menziesii | reverse complement strand
GATTCAACAACGGAAGCAGAATATGTGGCTGCAGCTGAAGCAACGAAAGAAATAGTATGGCTCAGGAAGATACTTGAAGATTTGCAAGAAAAACAAGAGAAATCCACTCTATTGTTGGTCGACAATACTTCTGCAATCAAGCTGGCTAAGAATCCTAGATTCCATGATCGAACCAAACACATAAACACAAAGTATCATTTGATTCGACATCATGTAGAGGCCAAGACAGTCCATCTTCGACATTGTTCCACAAATGATCAAGTTGCCGACATCTTCACCAAAGCGCTTGGACAAGAAAAGTTTGAAAGGTTCAGAAACATGCTCGGACTTACGAACACCCCTTCGGATTAAGAGGGGGATTGTTAGAATATAATCCGTTAGGGATTATAATATTGTAAATAAATAAATAGGAATAGTTGGAAGCCGAAAAGGCTGGACGGAAGGTTAAACAAACCGTCACATGAATGTATAAATGAATGCTTAGCCATGAATAGAATAATGAATCGGGAGTTATACCTAACAATGAGTACAAGGGCTTGGAGGAGTCCTTATGCAGGACAACCATGTGATATGTTATGAGTCAAGAAAGTTGAAGGAACATGAGAAGAACTATGCCACTCATGATCTAGAGCTTGCAGCCATAGTACATGCTCTCAAGATGTGGAGACATTACTTGATGGGCAGAATATTTGAACTCAGAACAGACCACTGTGGTTTGAAGTATTTATTTGATCAGCCTACTCTGAATGCTAGGCAAGCAAGATGGCTAGAATTTTTATGTGAGTTTGATTTTGAGATCAAGCACATAAAAGGAAAAGAGAATAGGGTAGGTGATGCACTCAGTAGGAAAGTACAAGAAATGCATGTGGCATCTCTTAGTATTTGCCAATCCGATTTGAGGCAGTAGATTGCCAATCATGTTGCCGGAGATGAATTGTATGAGCAAGTAAAAGACAAATTGCAGCAGCAAAGTCTTGAGAAGAGGTATGAGGGATATAAATTGGAAGAAGATGGGCTTCTCACTTATAAAGGTAGAATTTATATTCCGAATGTAGCAGATTTGAGGAGAGTTGTTATGGATGAAATCCATCAAGCTCCGTATTCTGGTCACCCAGGATATCAAAAGACAATTGCTACAGCTAGAAAGCAATACTTTTGGCTAGGTATGAAAAAGGACATGGCTGAGTACATTTCAAGGTGTATGAAGTGTCAACAGGTAAAGGTTGAACATCAACATCCAGCAGGTTTGTTGCAACCGTTGCCAGTTCCGGAATGGAAATGGGAAGTTATTTCCATAGATTTTATTATAGGATTGCCAATGACTTGGAGACAACATGATTCCATCATGGTTGCGGTAGACAAGTTGATAAAGGCAGCACATTTTATACCGGTTAAGTCTACATATGAGACTGGCGACATTGCAAAGATCTTCATGAAGGAGATATTCAAATTGCATGGATTACCTAAGGCAATAGTCTCTGACAGGGATGTCAAGTTCACTTCCAACTTTTGGAAGGGGTTGTTTGTAGATTTGGGTACAAAGCTAAACTTTAGCACTGCATACCATCCTCAGACAGATGGTCAGACAGAGAGAGTTAATCAAGTGCTTGAAGATATGCTTCGTATGTATGTAATGGACAAACCAACCAAGTGGGAAGATTACTTACACTTGGTAGAGTTTGCTTATAACAATGGACATCAAGCATCCTTGGGGATGAGTCCGTATGAAGCTTTGTATGGAAGAAGGTGCAGAACACCAGTGACTTGGGATAATCCAGTGAACAGGATTGTGCTTGGACTAGAATTGCTCAAGGAAATGGAGCAAGAGGTCGTAAAGATCAGGCAGAAGCTGAAAGCAGCTCAGGATAGACAGAAAAGCTATGCTGATAAGCATAGGGTGAACAGAGAGTTTAGTGTTGGGGATCATGTTTACCTCAAAGTGAGGGCAAGGAAGAGTTCCTTGAAGCTTGGAAGTTGTGCCAAGTTGTCAACAAGATATTGTGGGTCGTTTGAAGTACTTGAAAGGATAGGACCTGTTGCATATAGACTTGCATTGCCTGCTAGCACTAGGGCTCATAATGTATTTCATGTTTCTTTACTTAAGAGATATGTACATGATCCTAACCATGTGATAAATTGGGATGTGATTCAGGTGGAACCCGAGGGAGAGTTCCGAATCGAGCCAATGCGCATCCTCAACAGGAAGGTCACAATGCTCCGAAACCGAGCCATAGGTCAGGTAAAGGTGCAACGGGAGAACTTCGGACCTGAAGAGGCTACGTGGGAGCTGGAGGATGCCATGCGATTGGCACATCCATTTTTGTTCAATTATGCGAAACATTGAGGCGATACCAGTGTAGCATTTTGTTCAAATTTTGTAAAGCATTGAGGACAGTGCTATTGAAGGGGGAGGGGAATGTAATGTCCCGGTTTTGACCCCGTTACATTAGATGTATATGATGTATAAATTGTAAATGATCAGGGTGTGGAGCTAAAGGCCAAGGCACCACCATTGATTGGTTATGTTATGTTTTGGATTTGAAGTGTCACCGATTGTATATCGAGGCATGCGGCATATATTATGTTGGTCATCATGTAAATATGCATCTATGATTAATTGAATGAACACAACCAGCTACGGTCGCGGAAACTAAATCGAAAGGGGCATGATTTTCGCAAGGATAAGGATGTGGGGGAATTGCCCAACTTTAGCCAAAGGGGTCAAAATCCATGTGTCTTCCTTACCTTGTTTATCCCAACCACTTTCATTGAATAATTTTTGCTGGTAGCTGAGGGAAGTTATGGCAGTTAATTGTTTTGGGAGTGGGGTGGCAAGACTGTCAGTCCATGCCTCCAAGCACACTCCACCCATAGTTGACTTCTGAATGGAAAGGAAAAATGACTATCACACACACACGCAGATTTTCTTCTTCTCTCCACAAGTTGCTAAACACCCACACACTGCAAATTCGCGTCCTCCTGGTAGCTATTCACCTTCACGCACTTCCCATTTGGCTGCTCATTGTTTTCACGCACAGGAATTTTCCTGGGTTTTACCCACACGATTTTCTCCTGCAAATTTGCGTCCTCTCCATTGCTGTGCATTCTCACGCAGAGGGATTCCTTCCTGTTTTTGGTCTTCAAGCACAGGATTTTGCTGGATTTACCTAATCAGCAGTTTTCCTCTACGGACTAATGAATAGTGTGGCTGTATCCTGTACTCATGGGACGATTGTGGGTTCTGCATTGTTGCTCACGTGCACCCACAGGCTGGGAGACTGTAATTTCTTCCCCAGCTCGGTCTGTATATGTTTTCTTGGTGATTTCGTTGCCTAGGACGGGCTGTGTTTTCCCACATTGTTGGTTGTGGTCGTTGTGGTCTTCCTTACATGCTGGGGGCTGTTGTAAATTCACCTGAGAGTCATTTTGGCCACGATAGGGCCAATAATGACTTAGAAGTCATTTCCCTATTTAGGCTGTGACAGCTGACTTAGTTGCTTGTGTGCAATTGTTGGTCTTTGGACTGTGAGAGGACCAGGGATGTTGGCTTAGATTTTATTGATAAACCTGGTGGCTGGAAACCACACAGACAGAGCTAGAGGGCTGGCCTTCTTCTCCATCACCCCTGAATAGCACTGGAATGGAATGCAGGGCCTGAGGGACTGTGTAGCAGAGAAGGGACTGATTCCTTGTGTTGGGTGTGTTTGGGTTTCTTAGAGGTCAGGCTAGTTCTGGTGTAGGTGTTCTTGGCTCTGTAATGAGCTCACCAGCTTAGCAATTTTCCTTCTCCAGCTCCTTGATGACCTGATAAACCCAACTATGTTGGCTTGGCTTTGTTTTGTATATCCCTGTCTATGTGTAAGCCTGCTAGTTCCCTTATTCCTTAGAGAATCATGCCAGCTCAGGGGTGGCAGCGCTGCTGAGAGATTAAGGAGCACGCTGGCCTATGGTTGGGTGGAACGTTGCAGCAACGTAGCTGGTTGCGGATCGAGTTCATCATAAGATAAGTGATATTGTCCAATTATACTTCTACAATCTTAATTTATGTTAATGAAATTGATGAACATGTTAAATGAATACATGCATGTATGAATGCTGTTGGTTTTCAGCTGTGTATGATGATTAAATTGCATGCATGCATGATATACTGCAATGCATTTCATTTCAGCATTCTGTTATGCAAAATTTAAGTATGCATAGGTTCATGGGGCTCTTAGCCCGTGTGTTTGAAGCTTGTATCGCGTCCTCCTTGCTGGTCGGAGGCATGGGGACGTGACACAGACCAAAATATAAAATGTTGCCAAGATCTATCATTTTTTCCAACTCAGTGGTTATCAAAATTTTAATCAGGCCATGATGAAATATTGAATGACTAGTGTATTCAGGGTGATTTCTTACCCGTGTAACCATATTCTCTATCCTTTTAAACAGCTAATAGGGAAAATTTAATCCGGATTCACCATTTAAACGTAGAAAAAACGTTGATGATACCTGAATACAATTACGAACTGGCCTTCACATGTTATATAACGCTGGATAATGTTGAGAATGTATCTACATTCATGCTTAACATTGTTTAAATGAATCATGTTTCCCCAGCCTAGCTTCTCGAAACTAGGCAGTAAAAACCTGCTTAAATCCACCTCGAAGAGATGCTTCTCAAACCACATTTCTCCTTCAGAAGCTATGCATGTTTCCTTTGCAACTGTTGCTTCATCTACCTTAAACTTTAGGGTTTGCAAATTGACCATAGAATATTTGTAAGTATTTACAAATGCATTCATTACCTCTAGGTTATGACCTCTGATTTTTTCACACAAAGAAAACCACCCTGTGTTTTTCATCATCTCTGTACACCTAGGAAATTATTTGGCCCATTTAACATTGTCTAGCTCTAGCCTACAAATTTTTCCCCTGATATTTTTCATCACCGCCATTGTGATTCTGCTAGATCATATATTTGAAGCTGGTGAACGTATTTCATGTTCAAAACATGTTTAAAAAAATAATTTATGCAGAAAATACCAATTAGCAAGCCTATACTATTTAGGTTAATGTAAACATTTGGAATACGAAACTTGGTTCATGCATTTGCTAATATCAAAACCTTCTTGTAACATCATGTCATACTAAATAGAAACTCCTCCCTCTAGCATGTGTCCAACATATGCCACATGTCCTTAAACTCCTCCAAGTGTAAACAATCTAGCAACACCAGCATGTTACTCATTATGAAATAGGTCGTCGAAATGTACTATAACTATTAATGCAATATAACCATTTTATTCATTGAAATTGGATACCTGAAACCTTCATAACAAGATATGCATCATTGAATTGGACTTTATTCATTGAAAATCAATTTTATCAATCTATGCATCATTTTAATAAAGATTAGAAGTTGAAATATTAATGAAAATAAGCCATGTTTATTCTAATTATCATAACAAATAAATAAATGATAAGGTGAAACTTTAAAGAACCTAAAAACTAATTTAAGGGATCCTAATGTATTTCAAGAAGAAGATCATTTCTACGAAATACTCTAAGGTAAAACTAGGATACAAATATAAAGATAACATTTGACTTCGATTGGGGATAAATCTCTCCTTCTGAGGCTTTAAGAACATATTGACCATGTGCCTTTAGAAAACCTGCTAGAATCATACATCTTTAGACTGAAATCAAACTGCTTTATTGGGATGGAGTCTTATATACAAAAAATGTAATGATATATACAATGAGTATAAATGCCTCATCAGTTCAGTATGTGTGAAAGTGTTTTAAAAATTGCCCATTTATTGGGCCTACAACTTCATCACCATCCAAATTTTGTAAGACAAAAAGTTTATTTCCCAAATCTTTGCTATTGAAAAGGTCCCAACCATAAATTATCAAAGTTTCCATACTTACATTTTTCATCATGCATCCCATCTGAGAACTACATCACCAACTAAGAAAATGTCTTTTTCACCTTTTTATCAAAACTTTCCTTTACCTTCTTTTTGTAAGTTTTAGCTTTTTCCATTATTTCTTTTCTTTCCTGTTGTAACTTGACTATCTAAAACATTCTTCTCTTCATTTCATCTGGTTCTCCCTCTACATCTTGCAAAAACTTGATTATTGGAAAACTTAATTGGACAACAAATATTGCATCAATTCCATATACAAGTTGAAAAGGTGATATTCCAATGGATATTTTTACAGTTACCCTATCTTCCTAAAAAGAATATTTTAATTTAATGTCCCAAGTCCTTTTGTTCTAAAATAAAATCTTATACTATTCACAATACTCTTATTAGTATATTATGCTAATCCATTCCCCTGAGGGTAATAAGGTGTGGAACGTTTTAATATGATGTTATTTTCTTCACAAAAATTTACCATATTTTTGGATTTAAAGGATGGAGCATTGTCTATTACTAATTCCCTTAGACAACCAAATTTGCTCAATATATTCTCTTGAAGAAAGCTAATGATAATTTTATCTATTTCTCTTCTTGTGGGAATTGATTCTACCCACTTGGTAAACAAATCAATGGCAGTCAAAATCCACTTGTGTTGGCCACTAGAAGCAGGATGAATTTCACCTATAAAGTCTAAACCCCATTGTTGAAATGAGGCATTCACTGCAATTGGTTTTAAGGGTAAAGACTGCAAATTGTGTTTACCTACAAACTTATGACTTTCAATGCAAGCTTTGACTTGGAGATACACATCTGAAAACAGAGTGGGAAAATAGTAACCATCTCTTAAAATTTTAAATGTTGTTTCTTTCCAATACTTATGTCCCCCACATGCAACCCCATGTAATTCTGCAGTAACAACATCATCCTCTAGTCTCTCAGTCTCTACAACAAGTAGAAAACACAAGCCAAGAAAGACAACAAGATTAAAATACTAATGCACTAATGGAAAAACAAAAAGGAGATAAATCAACTACGAAAATTTTCAAAGAAATAAAATTAGCAAAAAGTGGTTTTCGGTCACAAAATGAATAGTCAACAGACATCATTGGTACCCAAGAAGACCCATCCACACTCACAACCCACCCAACAACTTCACACATCAAGAACTCAACCAAAAGGGAGGATGTACGTGACTGTTCAAAGAACAACAATGTATGTACGCGACTAGGAAGAGTAATACCCACGTATATACATGACTGTATATTCTCTGACCCGCGTATACAAAGAAGAAGGTGGTAAAAGGTATGCCCAAGGTCAAACTACTACAGGGAACTGTTAATGAATGAACGTACTACCAAATGTGACACAGAAACAGGGAGAAGCAGAGAGAAGAACAAGCGAAAAAAGTGCACCCAAACCCAAACAAAAAGGAAAATCCCCAACGGAGTCGCCAGTTCTATTACGAAGAAAAATTCCTATGGCATGGGGTGGACCACACCAGATAGTATGAAACCAGAAATCAATCCATTTCCAACATACTAAATATATAAACAATACTAACACTAAGGGATGATAAGCATACCTTATTTCAAAAATTCGTAGAAGATCCCATTGAGCTTTCAATCACACGTGTACCTACATTCCATCCTCAAAAACAAAAAAATACACAAGCATGATAGATATAAAGTGTTAGAAGTTACTCTAGCATGTTAAAATCCAGCATATAATCAAAGAAACTACATCTATGGATACGAATATTCATAGTTACACATGTAATGGATGATAAATGGATATCTCTATTAATGTAAATAGAGATACAAATGACAGCCTCTATTGGCACCTCGTCGAAATCGAGAAACCGAGTCCTCCACCACTTCAATTTTCCATATCAATGCAATATCACAAGACAAAGGAAAGCTTGGGAAAGAGCACTAATGGTTGCTCCAAGGATAGAGGGATGCAGACTCAACTATGCAAGAAAGGGGCACAATTCCACTATAATTTCTTTTCCCTCACCTATTCTCATCCTTCAATGCTTCCAAGTATCTCAATATATAGCCCCTCAATGAGAAGTGAAGGGTCGAATCGAAGTGTTTCTAGGCATATGGAAGGCCAAGAGTCAAGTTATTCGTTACTTGATGAGGGAAAACTCCAAGTATTTATTTTTTAGCACATTTCTCGATGTACGTGGGTCATAGTGGAACAAGCTGTGTGTACACGTGGGCAGTAGGATAGTGACCTGCGTATACCCATAAATGTTATTTTTAAGGGGTTTTTCTAGAGCATCAAAGAAATACTAAGCAAAGGGGGTACAAAGAGTCTACATAGGGACATGGATAGGCCATAAAAGCATTATCTACCAAGTGTGGCAAATCGAACTATAACACACACACACACAAGTTATTCATAAAAATAATTAGACACATTTTATATTTTTACAAATTTTAAAATTAGTTTTGAAAATAAATCTAATCATATTTTAAAATCATATTTTTAATTTTATGTGGGAACTAACCTCTCTCTCACACTCTCACTCTCTATCTGTCACACACGCACACACAAATTGAAAAAGTTATTAGCTAAATTAATTATCAAATTGATGAAATACTTATATAATATTTTAAATTTTAACTCAAATTACTCTATAACATAAATATTATACTCAAATATTGTTATTGGAAATTCTCAATCAATGCAGACAAAGATTTTTTCCCTAATCTACATGGGGAAGATCTAGAACAAAAGACTCACACCAATGCATTCTCTCCCTAGATTCTCAAACTACTTGAATGCAAATATTTCTTACCTCATTGAGAAGGTGGTCCTTACCTTGTGAATTCTCAGTACGATCAGTTGTACCTGCAAAAGAATGTAAGGAACAAGATACAAAAGTGAAAGCAATAAGATAATTCAACGATCGATACTAATGATCAAGGATAAGATAATGAATAACTGAGATCAACACAAATCAATCACGGGAAATGGGAACACATTTGTATTAACAGAATAAGAGAAGAAAACAACAACCAAAGCCTTGATGTTGAAGCCTTGTTCTCACAATATCTTTGACTCACTTTCACGCACTCTACAAACTCTACAAATCTCACTCACAAAGCCACACTCTTTTCCTCATATACCAGTAATGATTCCAGCAAGGTAAAGGTACTCTCTTGGTACTCTCCTACCATGATATGTGAAGCTTGTATGTATATTCGAAAGAAGGCCCAAAGGAGTTTATATTCTTTGGGAGGAAGGTGAAGGATCATCCCTAGAGGCTAGGGGTATGAATTCCACCTACCCCAGGAAGTTGGGATAATCCTCCATGAGGAAATTCATCTAGAAGGTTCTCGAAATATTCTCTTTTTTTTCCATTTTAACAAGGTTGACGCTCCTTGAGCACTAGCAGGAGACGCAAGTTCTCTTTGTCCTCGGGTAACAAGTGTTATCGATGCACCTTTTCATTAGTCAAGAGGCATCAGGAAAGGCTGACGCTCTATGTCAAAAGGTAAAGGGCGCCAAGCCTCCTAGGATTGATAAAAAAGATCCTCCAAAATATGGTTTGGCCAAGAAACTTCAGGAGATTAAGCACAATGACAACTTTTGGGTATAACAAGGATAAATAATATTATAATATGAAATATCTTCTCATTTTTTTCCAGAAGAATAATAATAAGAGTGTATAGGTATGATATTTATCGTGACAGCATTCGGTCAACAATTTACCATATAAAATGAAATAAATGTGAACTTATGAGTGAGTCATGAAAGCTATATATATATATAAATATATTAGCACATATAATAGAACAGGGATTAAATTACAACACTAAGTTTCAATTAGAGTCGACAATTTTTAATGGACCTAATGAGCATTACCATTCCTGGGTTTTCTAGGTTTTCTAGTCATGATCCATTTTCAATGTCGCTTTTATTAACTCAACCATCCCAAAGTAATAGATAGCGAAGCATATATGTACGGAAAGGGAATATTCAACTAAGTCATCTCGAGATAATCATAGCATTCATGGAATAAAATATTATCTAACCTTTGATAATTACGATAGTGGTAGGTAAACCACCTAAAACTAAAACAAATGACTGATCCAAGATCAAATTTTGTCCAAAATACCAGTAATCAAAATGGGAATGGTTGAAAGTATGTTGGAGAAGGAGAAATGAGATTGAATGGAGTTTATTATGGAATATAATAAGAGACCAATGGAACTGTTAAGAAAAGAAAAACCCTCAAATTATTCCTCGGTCTTGATGCAATTTCTTTTGGATCATATTCAATAACACATTTTTATAATAGTTCAAAATATAGACGCATATCCAATATACTCACAAAAGGAAAGGAAACTAGTCTGAAAAGAAATTCAAGGAAGGATTTATGGAACTAGTGACACCACTAACAAGGACACAAATAAGTTCTTAGACTGATTAACTTACAAAAATATTTAAAATGTGTTTTTTGTTGTTGCACTAATTGCATATTTTCTCAAAGTAAATAGAGTGTGGCAGTATATGCTAAAGACTAGACTTGGTTTTATACATAAGATTTTTTTAGGGCCATTTGTATTGCTAACATTTGTTTCTCTAAGTAAATTTGGAAACATTCTCAACTAGATCAGGATTCCTTTGTGTTTAAATCAACCAATGAGCTTAGTACATATCACTCAGATGTAGCCTACAATATTTAACCTATTTTTATTTTCAAGAGTTATTGGCATGAGGTCGGCCAAAAAAATCATATAGGACCAACTCCGATAAAAAATATGCAGCCTGATTTTTGCTCTAGGAATTTTTATCCCCCAAAATTTCCTTAGTGGGTTCTTATTGGAATGAGAAACCATGTAAGTCATTGGACAACTATTGTCTTATAATAAGTTTGCTTCAGGTTATATTGTCACAGTTGGGGACGATGTTGTAATGGGATGTCAAAATGACTTTTTTATTCCAGGAGATTGAATACTTCATCTATGCCAGCAAGGTAGGTGTAATATTAACATGTTTGCAGATCCGATGACTACTACTACATGGATACAATTCCAAATTCATGAGACACCGTCCGAATACTAAATAAATAACCAATGTGCTTATCGAAGAAGGAAACCAATATTAAATAAACCTAACCAAATGTACATTGTGATTTTGTGTTTTTTTACTGTATTCTATTCTATGCAACCATCTAAATATGTAACCAATACTTATTCCCACAAAATTAGTCATATAAGGGAATGATTATCCAAAAATAATAAATGAAAACACGAAATAATTCCTACAACTCTAAAACTAGTAGTTATTATTAGATTTTGTGGGTGGAATATCTGCTTAGTAGTCACCGAAATTCTTAGAATGGACACCCATAACTCGTATTTTGGCTCCAAATTACCTGGAAAATTCGCCTAGAAAAACAATTATATGGGAGTATAGCTACAAAACTCAAATGTTGTAAAGAAACATACCACCCAAAAAATATGAACAAACCATGATGGAGACTACCATCTGTTAGTGCCAGAAATTGTTCCCAGACTACAAGAGAACAATCCAACACAATCTCAACAATCACAATAAAGTAAAATAGGATTTTCTAGGGTTTTGGTTGAACAGTTTGAAGACAAGAGGGTAAACATTCATAATACCAAAGCAAACACTAAATCATGAGCATTTGAATGACTGAGATGCATAACATATAAACCATAATCCAAATAGAATAAACACAGTACTAAGTTTCACCCACAGTTAGCAAGCATTTCAAGCATAAAAACATTAAACAGGAAATGAATATACCAATTGAGTAATTAACACAAATTGGAAATGAAACCAGTCAATAATCTAAAGGGCATATAGTGCATATATTTCATAGTTCAGTCATAAAAAAACACATAAGAGTCTTTACACTTAGCTCATAAACAAAGCCTGATAGCCTCCCCTTGTCAGCAAGAAATCGAACCCTTGGTTCTTTTTCCAACTTACATTTATCCTGTTCCTTAAAAAAAATTGCATAACTGAACCCTAACTACTTTTCAAGTTATCTAGTGAACTATTCAATAAAAACTTTATCATTATACAAAATGGAATTACTTTTCAAACTAACTAATAACTACTCCTGTCAAAGTACATTTACAAATCTTTTGCTGCTTCAGCTAGAAGAGCAATTCCCTCTAATGCTTGAGCTTTCCTTCTAGCTTTCAAGTGGTCTGCTTCCAAGTCTGCAACTTTCTTTGTTAACTCCTCATTCTCCTGAGTCAGTTCCTGGATAGTCTGCCTTAGTTCTGTAAACTGATTTTCTGTTTGTCTTTTTCTTTTAAGAGCCTCTTTAGAAACTCTAATCACTTCATGGTAATGACTGTTCACTTCTTCCAAGGCTTCTTTAAGTACCCTATTTGCAGCTACTAATCCATAATTGGTTTCATGCATATATTCAATTTGATGCTTGTATTGCTTAATGCTCCTTTGTAGATTTTTCTTTTTAGAATAAATACATTTATCTCCTGATATTGTTTGCATCCCTTCAGGAATCCATCGTATTTTCAACTTCTTATATATTTCTTCATACTCATTCATAAGCTCTGTGAAGGTCATAGGAACCTCTGGCTGTTCTTCAGCTTCAATACTGTACTAAACTTCTTCTCCAATTATCTCTCTTTTCTCCATACAAGAATTCTTTATATCATTCTTCTGCTGTTCTTGAATCATCTGTTTTCGAACCTCCATGAAAATATCTGAAATCTTAGTATCAGTGAAGACTGATTTTTCTTTTGATACTATTGGTTTTTTACCTTTTATAACTTCTTTGTTTTTATCCTCGCTATCTTCCAATTTCTCCTGAGATGATGAATCTTCTATTACTGTAATCTTTTCATCAGCCAATTTGGGATTTAATAGCTTCTTCATGTTTAACCTAAGCTTGTTCTTCAGCCTTGTCTTAGGTCTCCAGACTGCTCCAACCTCTCTTAACATTTTTTGAACCTTTCCTTGATGATTTATTGATGCAAATTCAGCAACCTTCATTCTTTTCTTTCTTGACACTGTTTCCTTTTTGGAATGAGTGTATACTTCTTGCTTAGAACAAACCCTAGCTTCATTATTAAAAGGAACTCTAACCTCATCACATAGGTATTTTTCATCCTCTTTAGACAATACTGTAATGGGGCTCTGCTTTTTCTCCTTAACCTCTTCCCTTACATTTTGATTTGATTTTGCAGGTAACATCTCTTCCACTAGCTTAACTTCCTTCATCACTGACTATAAAACTTTGCTTTCCTCAACATTAACTCGCTATCCAAACTCAATGTTTTCATTTTCCTGATTCGAAGCTTGTCCTGGTTTATCAGCTTCTTCATCTTTGACTATGACCTTCTTTTTTAGTTTCTTGATCAAAATTTGACCCTTATCCAACTGTCTCTTCTGAGCCTGATCCTCCTTCTCAGTTTTGAAACCGGACAAAAATAAGAAGTATTCCCATGTCTTCTCTCTTTTCTGCAATACAGTACTTATGATCAGTTTTATGAGCCCATGGTGAAAAACTGATTGTTTTGTATGATCCTGATGTTCTTTCACCCTACATGACATCTTCTGTAAGCTTTTCAAAAAGAAGAAAGGAAGATTCATTTTAGATTCATGACCGAGATGTTGAAGGAATCTAAAATTATACTTAAACACAAAGGCAAATCTCCCCTCACAGGTGACATAGCTTTGTAAGATTTTGATAGACTCAATCCACTCAGGTTTAAACTTTTGAGTAGGAACACCCTTTCCCCAATCTGCTACTACACCTGGAAGTAGATATCTCTGAGCATCAAAGGTGAAGGGCACCTTTTTGAACCAGAATTCTCCCTCATCTAGAATTCCTATTGCTTCTGCTAGTAACTCCCTGGTTAGTGTGAAATTCAAGGTGTCAAAAGACACTACATCCTTGTCTAAACATTCAGCAAACTTGTAAGAAACCTCAGAATGATAACCTTCAATATTTTTGAAGAACACCAACCATCCTGCTTCTGCAAACAATTGTGCACAATCTGGAAAGTTTTTCACCCAGCTTAAGTCTGAGGGTTCTGCCCTATTAGTCTTACCACTCTTTTTCATTTTCAAATATTGTCAAACAACTTCTATCAATAAAACATAGCCTGACTGTCTTTAAATTTTGATAAATTGACAAACAATTCTGTATAGGGGAACCCAGAAGACCCTAATCTAAATTCTCTCGTTTAACTGATAAATACTTTAAACCCATTAACTAAGATTTCATTTTTTAGTATGAATTAGGTTTAAAAACTAATACTTTGTCATCAATTC
This sequence comes from Pseudotsuga menziesii, assembly GCA_001517045.1. Taxonomy (NCBI): domain Eukaryota; kingdom Viridiplantae; phylum Streptophyta; class Pinopsida; order Pinales; family Pinaceae; genus Pseudotsuga; species Pseudotsuga menziesii. The sequence continues at coordinate 242,226 of LPNX010583643.1, read as the reverse complement.
TTTTATCAGTCGTTTGTTTAGAAAAACCCCCAAATTAATGAACCTTGGTAATGGTTCGTAGACTACCTGTTAAAACGACTAATCCAAATGCTGGAATCTTACTCTCTCGATTGTCAGGTGTCGAATTGCATGCTCCAATATTCTCTGACCAGTTTGACCACTCCAGACAACTGCTCCTGAAAGCCCTAATTTTCGCTCTGTTTCAAAATCCCGATTACTAAGTGCTGATTTTTCGCCATGACCTTCACCTGCTCAACGTGCACTTCAGAGAAAAATGTAATTCAACACACCTTTGTCTCATTATGGTCTGTTATCATTATTGCATCAGCTTTGTAAGAAATCACCACGATTCGCCTTCATGATGATATTCACACCTGTCACAGTGATTAATCTACAAGAGACACATATCAAATCCATCACACAGTATGATTGACATCTTATGTGTGAGAATCCCGAAGAAAACTAAACCATAAATGATGATTTTTAGCTTGCGTGACTTTCTTGTAGTGCCTGTGTGCATTTGTTTGTGACTTGCACTATAAGAAAGTCTAGGTTAATGATTTGAAAAAATTAAGCTAATCATTAAAGGTTTAAAATTGGTTTAGGAGTCATAATTAATCTTTTATGTTCTTTTTTAGACTTTTTAATCCATATAAGCCTTCTATAAGCCCTCTGATTATGAAATCAAACCAAAACTTGTAATAAGAAACTAAGAAATCAAATAACATGAAAGTTAAAGGGAAAAAATTCAAACTATCCCAACCAACAAAAATTTTCTAAAAGTAAAGAGTAAAATCAAACTTCAAAACATAAACAAAAGTATTAAAAGATGGAAAACAAAAACATGACCTAACATCTGGCTCCTACTGCGGGATGAATTCCTCCCTGTGAGGCTTCAAGAACCTGTAGACCAATGCCTTTTGTGCTGCTACCTGCTAGTCTGTAAATTTTCCATTGGGTTATAGAGTCCTTATTCTGTTATTCACACTGGTATATACAATGAAAGTCCAGTCTCCATCTCAAAAGCTGTAAAAATGCTTGAGGAATCGTTCATTAGCTGGACTAGACAATTCCTCACCCTCCAAAGTTTGTAGTACAAAAGTATTATTTTCCAGAAACTTCAATACTATGAAAGGACCAAACCAAACATTATCAAACTTGCCATGCTTTCCTTTTTGCTCCTTCCTAGCATCCCATCTCAAAACCATGTCTCCCACTAGAAAAGTGTTATCTTTGATCTTCCAATCAAATCTTTCTTTGACCTTTAACCTACATAGTTGAGCCTTTTCCTCCACTATTTCACGTTTCTGCCGTAACTCTATCAGTGCATAAATTATTCTTTGCATATCATTAGGTTCTTCCTGACAATCTTGAAAAAATTTCATTATTGGGATGCCCAACTGAACAGGAAAAACTGCATCTGTACCATATACTAATTGGAAATGAGAAGTTTCAATTGCTTGTTTAACTGTTATTCTGTCTGCTCATAATGCATACTTTAGCATAGAATCCCATGATCTTTTATTATGCTTTAGTAACTTCCTGATACTCTGAATGATATTTTTATTAGATGACTCAGCTAACCCATTCCCCTGAGGATAATAAGGAGTTGAGTGTTTCAACAGGATACCATTGGTTTCACAAAATGCCACCATATCCTTAGATTTAAAAGCTTTGGCATTGTCAGTCAATAATTTTTGTGGACATCCAAATCTACTAAGAATATTTTCTTCAATAAAATCTATGATCACCTTATCTGTGGCATTCCTTGTGGGAATGGATTCTACCCACTTAGTAAAGAAATATGTAGCAGTCAAAATCCACTTATGCTGCCCCAAAGAAGATGGCTTTATTTCTCCTATGAAATCCAAACCCCATTGCTGAAAAGGAGCATTAACTGCAATTGATTTTAAAGGTAATGACAACAACTTTTGTTTACCAGCAAATTTCTAACAAGGGATACATGATCTTAGCTGTTGATATACATTTGAAAATAAAGAGGGCCAATAAAATCCTTCTCTTAGAATTTTATATGCTGTTGCCTTCCAATAATTATGCCCCCCACAAGCACCTTCATGGGATTAAGATATTACACCTTCAATTTCTAGTTTATCCAAACATCTCTACAAAATACCTCTTGGATCTTTCCAAAACAATTGCTGTTCTATCAAACAGTATTTAGTAGTTTTCAATTTTAAAGACTTAGCAACTTTCTTGTCTAAATGTTCTGGACATTGCAAGTACAAAAGAAAATGCACAATATCTGCATACCATGTGGATTCTGCATAGTGATCCATAATCTTTTCTTTCTTCTGCTCTGCTTGAATTTCTTCCTGTGCTGGTTGTTTTGCCATGAGATGTAGACCTAAATCTTGGAAATTTGAATCAGCTATTAATTTAGCTAAACCTTGTCCCTTTACTAGATTTGTAGGTCTGATATCCACATCATATTCCATGATTTTAGCAATCCACTTCCCTCTTTTTCCCTCACTGTCAGGCTGAGTCAAAACATCTTTTATGGCAGCATTAGGCACATAAGCAATTACTTTGGAATGCAAAACATAAATTCTGAAAAATTTCAAAGCTTTTACCAAAGAGTAAGCCTGCTTCTCTAAAATGTTGTATTTTAACTTTGAATCTCTAAGAGTTTTGCTGAAAAATGCAATAGGTTGTTCAAGACCATCCTTATTCTTCTGTAAGAAAACAACATCCAATGTATCTTCAGATGCAAAAGAAAAAGTTAGAAATTCCTTTGTAAAATATGGACTTAGTAATACTGGAGCTTCAGTAAGAGCCATCTTAATTTTTTCGAATGAGTTCTTTGCTTCTGTAGTCCACTTGACCTCCTGATCTTTCTTCAACATGGCTATAATCTGTTTGATAGTCTCAGCAAAATTTGGTATAAACCAACACAGAAAATTGATTTTACCAATGAAAGATTGTACATCCTTCTTGCTCCTTGGTAAACTTATTTTCAGTATTGCTTTCACCCTTTTTGGATCAATCCTTATGCCATCAGTTGAAACTAAATGACCCAATAGTTTACCTTCTTGTACAACAAAATGTGATTTCTTCGGATTAAGAGATAAACCATATTTTCTGCATTTCAGAAAAGTTTGTTTTAAGTGTTTTAGATGCTCATCATCTAATTATGAAAAAACTGTAATATCATCTAAGTAAATTACTACAAACTTATCTCTTTCTCCTACAAAGGCTATGTCCATAGCTCTTTGAAAAGTTTCTCCAACATTCATTAATCCAAAAGGCATTTTATCATACATGAAAGTTCCCCAAGGAGTAGTAAAAGCTGTTTTTTCTTTATCATCAGGATGCATGGCAATTTTATTATATCCTGAAAAACCATCAAACATAGAAATTCTTTGTGCACCAACCACCTTCTACAATATTTGTTCTATTTTTGGCAAAGGGTAATTATCCTTCAATGAAGACCTATTCATATTTCTAAAATCAACACACAGTCTGATTTCACCATTCTTTTTCCTGACAGGAACTAAATTGGCAACCGATGAACAATACCTGAGGGGAACAATGATCTTAGCATCTAATAACTTTTTCACCTCCTTTTCACTAATAGGAAACAAAGCTGCATTTATCCTCCTTAATTTCTGTCTGAAAGGTTTAACATTCGGTTTTAAAGACACTTTATGTTGTATAATTTCAGTATCATATGTTTTCAAATATTCATATGACCAAGCAAAAACATCAACATACTCTTTTAACAACTTAATGTACCTATTCCTCTATCCTGCTGTGAGTGCTTTTGAAATCTTCACCATTCTAGGATGTTTAGGGGTGTCAATATTACAGTCCACTACATTTTCTTCTGAAGACTGTACAACAGTTTTTAAAGGTGTATCATCTTTTGAAAATATTCTCTCTAATGGCACCAAACCTTTAGGAATGAAATTACTTTTAAGTTCAATAATCTTGTGACCAACAATATCATTTTATGCAATATCTTCAAAATCTTCAACCTCATCACCTTGTTCTTGATCAATTAGGGAATTTGAAAACTCACCTGTAAGCTCTAAAAACCTTTTTATTTCAATTTCATCTTCAAAAAATTTCCACTGCTTTACATTATCAGGCACAGAAGGTCTGTACCTAACCTCAATAGGATACTTTAGCTGTGTTTTTTTGGGAATCCTAAAATGTGTGGCTTTTAGGGCTAGAGAATCAACAATTTGGTTATGATCCCTAGGAATATAAGTGATGTTAAAAGCCACAAAATAATTTTCTATCATATCCCATACTTCATTACGGTACACTTTTAGCAAATCTTGTTTCACTTGATAGTTGTTCCTCACCTGTTGAACAACCAACTCGGAGTCGCCATATACAGAAATCTGTTGAATGCCTAAATCTTTTGCAGCTTTCAAACCTAACAACAAAGCTTCATATTCTACAGTATTATTGGTGGTAACAAATTCCAATTTATACATTGACTTTATTGTTTCACCACTAGGAGATATTAGAATAACCCTTGCTCCAGCACCTTCCTTACATGATGATCCATTAAAGTATAATTGCCAAAGTTCATCTTCTTGTTCCCTAGTGCATTTAATTGGATTTTCTTTTTCAACCTATAATAAACCAGCAGTATTATCATCATCACTAAAATGCAACATACAAGTACCTAAATCCTTGTCAACATCATACAAGGGATGATTTGTAGGGTTCTTGTCATCTGTCACAATATAGGCAAATTGTAACTCTCTATATAACCTTCTATTTTCTCCTCCAAATACAGGAATAGTAGCATATGTTAAATCCATCTGTAGTGTTCCACCAACTTTCTTGGCCCATGATCTAGAGAGGAGCAATCCAAACTTAGGTGTAATGTCTGCTACTACCACATCCATAATCACACTCTTCATCGGTAGCTGAGCTAAACTAGCAACCATATCTTTAATCACTCCTAAACATTTTACAACTCATGAATCAAAAGCATACAAATCATGATAAGGTTTTTTTATACTCAAACCTAAAGCTTCCATGACAACTTTTGGCATTAGGTTATGTGATGCTCCTGAATCCAAAAGACAATTATGTATCATCTGTTCATGAATAGTTAGTGTGATGTAAAAAGGAGCTGATGCACCTGCCTCATTTTCATTTTTCTCTGCCAAGGCTAACCCAATAAAGATTTTAGGACTTTCTTCTTGTAAATTCACTGTATCAGAGAGACGCTGAATGTTTGCTGAATCAATCATTTTCAGAACTGAATTTTTATAAGAAGGATTCTTCATCAACTCGGTGAAAGGCATAGGGATCTTGATTTTGCCCAATTCATTTTCCAGGTTAAAATTCTGCATACTTCTGTTTACCTCTTCAACTTCCACATTCTTCTTTTGTTTATCCTGAGTTTTTTTTTTCTCTAACACAGGATCAGACCGCTGTTTAGGAGGTACACCTACCTTTTTCTTTTGATTTTGAACTACTTGCTTTGGGCTTGACCTCAAATTTAAAGTTTTCTTTGGCTCAGTCTTGTATGTATTAGCAGTTATAGCAGTCACTTCAAGATTTAAATCATTTTATGTTTCAAACATATCAGCATCATAATATTTCGAGTTTAAAAACACTTCTTCAGTGTCAAAACCCTCAGTTAACTGCTCTCCAAAATAATTCATATCTTGGTCTGTATCCTCAAAGAACACTTCCTCTTCAATTTCTTATTCATCAACTACATTATTCTGAAGTGGGGGTGCCACTTTTTGATCCTCAGTTTCTCTCCTTTCTCGCTGAATATCATTATTTCTTCTCTCTCTGGGAATGAAGCGAGGCACAAATTGTCTTCTGAATTGGTTTGGATTATTAGGATTTCTATCACCTCTTGAATAGGTTTGTTTGAATTCTTCTCTAATTCCAACTTGTTTAATTTTGATTTCAAGATCTTAACTAACTTGGCCATTTCATCAATTTTACCTTCTGCAGAGTGGGATGTTGAAACCCCTTGAGCTTCCTCTTTCTTACCCTTCATGTCATATATCTATTGAGCTGTATTTCCCTTCAATCTATCAGAGGCCAATATATTAGACTCCACTTATAATTTTGCATCCCGCATGTTCAGTAAAGTAATAGTTTTTCTTTCTCTTAAAAGTAGGGAAAATTCATGATCAAAAGCATTGGCATATGTGAGTTTTGCAGATGTTTCTGAAGGTTTTATCTTTGCAGGAATTCTACCATACATTTTATTGAATCTCTTCGAAAAATCAACTATGGTTTCATCCTTCTTTCTCCTAAGGGCTCCAAACTCAGTGATGTAATATGTATGATCCTTGGTATCACCCCATTGTCTCATGAAAAGGTCATGAAGCTCTTCTATGATAGTGATAGAATTTGCAGGAAACTCCCTAAACCATTTTCTAACCTCTCCATCAAGACTCTGTACAAACATCCTCATCCATACATCCTTGGCCTCAATATTCTGATTATGAGAATAACTGAGAAAAACATCCCAATGCTCCTCATTCGTGGTCTCACCTTGTCCATTAAACCTAGGTATATGTTTTTGGTAATCACCCCTAGGAAGTGCATTCAAAGGCTGAGGCAAAACTAAAGGTGCATACCTAGCTGCCACCATTCGGTCCATCATGTCTAATGGCTGATTTTGGGCTACCATCTTTAAGTTAACTGGTTTAGGTGATGGAAAGACTTGACTAGAACTTGGATGAAATGAAGTTTTACCAACTTTGAGGGGAAATTAAGGGATTTTTCCAGGAGATATTTTATTTGCTTTCTTAAAATATTGAGGATCAGTGAAAACATGAAAATTACCAACAAGAATTGTAGGCTTCAACCAAGATGACTCTTGTTCTTCTCCCTTCAGAAAAGAAAAAGGTGATGAAATATATAACTGATCAGGTTTACATGGGGCTGGTGATGACTGAGACCTTCTGATTTTCCTAACTGTTTTCAATATCTGTTCTGGGTCTGAAACACCCAGCTGTAAATGTGAACTAGGTCTGTTTCTTGTTCCAACTCCCTTAGTAGCCACTGTGAAATACTGATGAAAAGTAGTCTTCTAAATTTGTTGGTTTACGTTCACCTCTCAAAACCAGTGAAATCATAAGTATCCCAGGGAAAATAGGTTTTCAACTTCATCCCTGGCAATGGCGCCATGATTGTTAGTGCTAGAAATTGTTCCCAGACTACAAGAGAACAAGCCAACACAATCTCAATAATCACAATAAAGGAAAATAGGATTTCTAGGGTTTTGGTTGAACTATTAAATAAAAACTTTATCATTATACAAAATGGAATTACTTTTCAAACTAACTAATAACTACTCTTGTCAAAGTACATTTACAAATCTTTTGTTGTTTCAGCTAGAAGAGCAATTCCCTCTAATGCTTGAGCTTTTCTTATAGCTTTAAAGTGGTCTACTTCCAAGTCTGCAACTTTCTTTGTTAACTCCTCATTCTCCTGAGTCAGTGCCTGGATAGTCTACCTTAGTTCTATAAATTGATTTTCTATCTGTCTTTTTCTTTTAAGAGCCTCTTTAGAAACTGCAATCAATTCTTGGTAATGACTGTTCACTTCTTCTAGATATTCTCTAAGTACCCTATTTGCAGCTACTAATCCATCATTGGTTTCATGCATATATTCAATTTGATGCTTGTATTGCTTAATGATCCTTTGTAGATTTTCCTTTTCAGAATCAATACATTTATCTCCTGATATTGTTTGCAACCCTTCAGGCATCCATGGTATTTTCAACTTCTTGTATATTTATTCATCCTCATTCATAAGCTCTGTGAAGGTCATAGGAACCTCTGGCTGTTCTTTAGCTTCAATACTGCACTGAACTTCTTCTCCAATTTTCTCTCTTTTCTCCATACAAAATTTCTTTATATAATTCTTCTGTTGTTCTTGAATCATCTATTTTTGAACCTCCATGAAACTATCTGAAATATTAGTATCAGTGAATACTAATTTTTCTTTTGATACTATTGGTTTTTCACCTTTTATAACTTCTTTATTTTCATCCTCACTATCTTCCGATTTCTCCTAAGATGATGAATCTTCTATTACTGTAATCTTTTGATCAGCCAATTTGGGTTTTAATAGCTTCTTCATGTTTAACCTAAGCTTGTTCTTCATCCTTGTCTTAGGTCTCCAGACTGCTCCAACCTCTCCTAACATTTTTTGAACCTTTCCTTAATGAGTTATTGAAGCAAATTCAACAACCTTCATTCTTTTCTTTCTTGACACTGTTTCCTTTTTGGAACGAGTGTATACTTCTTGCTTAGAAAAAACCCTAGATTCATTATTAACAGGAACTCTAACCTCATCACATAGGTATTTTTCATCCTCTTTAGACAATACTGTAATGGGGATCTGCTTTTGCTCCTTAACCTCTTCCCTTACATTTTGATTTGATTCTGCAGGTAACATCTCTTCCACTGGCTTAACTTCCTTCATCTCTGACTATAAAACTTTGCTTTCCTCAACATTAACTCGCTGTCCAAACTCAATGTTTTCATTTTCCTGATTCAAAGCTTGTCTTGGTTTATCAGCTTCTTCATCTTTGACTATGACCTTATTTTTTAGTTTCTTGATCAAAATTTGACCCTTATCCAACTGTCTCTTCTGAGCCTAATCCTCCTTCTCAGTTTTGAAACCTGACCAGTATTCCCATGTCTTCTCTCTTTTCTGCAATACAGTACTTATGATTAATTTTATGAGCCCCTGGTGAAAAAATTATTGTTTTGTATGATCCTGATGTTATTTCACCCTACATGACATCTTCTGTAAGCTTTTCAAAAAGAAGAAATGAATATTCATTCTAGATTCATGACTGAGATGTTGAAGGAATCTAAAATTATACTTAAACACAAAGGCAAATCTCCCCTCACGGGTGACATAGCTTTGTAATATTTTGATAGGCTCTGTCACGTCCCCGTCCCTCAACCGGCAAAGAGGACGCGACCAACACAACCGGGTAAACAGCCCATGAACATAAACATAATTCAAATGCTGAAATCAAGCATGCACAGATGCATTTATCTTCAATCATACAGCGGAAGAAACACAAACACATTCCAGCATTCGAACATCAATATAAATTACATAGATGAAGTATGGACAGCAGACTTATCTTTGATGAAGAATTCACCCGCAACCAGCTACGTCGCTGCAACGTTCCACCCAACCATAGGCCAGCTTGCTCCTCAACCTCTCAGCAATGCTGCCACCCCCTAGCTGGGCATGATTCCTCCGGAATAAGGGTCAATTGCAGGCTTATACATAGCCAAGGGGACACAAAACAATGAACTAACACAGCTGGGTTTCACAGGCTTTCAACAGACAAGCCAAGCCAGCACATCCCAAGGCTCAACCACTGCATACCAGCAGCAAACCATCTTCATTCACTGCTCTGTGATGAAGGCATAAACAACAGGGTGGCAACCCCAAACCAAAATGAGACACAACTCAGCCCGCTAAGCAACTCAGAGCTGTTTTTGGCCCTAACGTGGCCAAAACAACCCAACCCAAAATACCCAGTGGCCCAAAACGCAGTTGGACACCACAGCCAACAAAACGCACTAGCAAGACTTACACAGACCTTGCGGCAAAAGGAGTTAACAGAATTCCGACCTGGGCATGAGTAACAATCAACGCCAAATCCATAGTTCAGCTCGTGAGGCAAAGATACAGCTGCACCGTCCACCAGTCCGCAGAAGAAAATCACATGGGTAAAACCCAGAATTCCTGTGCATGAGAGAAACAATCAGACCCCGTGAGGAATGAACAGCTCTTCCTGGGCTCGTGGGTGAACAACAACAGTTGAGAGGACGCGAAATTGGCTGTGCATGAGTCACAAGAACAATTCCAGTGCGTGGGAGCTCAACAATTCGTGGAGCCCCAGAAAATGTCTGCGTGAGACCCAAAATCGCCCAGAGCCTGTGCGTGAGAAGCCAACAGACCAAAATCGTGGGTTGAGAGTAGTGAACTGACTAGGGAAGAGTGCGTGAGGGAGAGAATCGAAAACATGGGTGGAGTGGGCAAGTGGGTAAGGCTGACAGCCTGCCACAACCACCACCACTTCAGCAATAACTGCCCCAACCACCAGCTGAGCATTAAAGAGGTTGACAAGGTTGGATGAGGAAAAAGGGTGACAAATAAACAAGGTGGTAAAACACATGGGTTTTTCTCCCATAACCAAGGTTTGACATCCCCCACCCCTTATCCTTTGGAACCATGCCCTTTTCATTCCACGTTGCACTGCCGTAGCTGGTTGTGGTTTATTTTAATTGATGTGCGTGTTTACATGATGCCGAATTATAATGTGCCTTATAGAACAGCCTACCACCGGCAATTATCCCCATTGCCGAAACATACAAAACAAAATCGATGGTGGGGATTTTGCCTTGAGCTCCTCACCACGATTAATTACAATAAATACATCATGCAAACGGGGTCAAAACCGGGGACGTGACAGGCTCAATCCACTTAGGTTCAAACTTTTGAATAGGAACACCCTTTCCCCAGTCTACTACTACACCTGGAAGTAGATATCTCTGAGCATCAAAGGTGAAGGGCACCTTTTTGAACCAGAATTCTCCCTCATCCAGAATTCTTGTTGCTTCTGCTAGTAACTCCCTGGTTAGTTTGAACTTCAAAGTGTAAAAAGACACTACATCCTTGTCTAAACATTGAGAAAACTTGTAAGAAACCTCAGAATGATAACCTTCAGTATTTTCGAAGAACACTAATCATCTTGCTTCTGCAAACAATTGTGCACAATCTAGAAAGTTTTTTACCCAGCTTAAGTCTAAGGGTTCTGCCCTATTAGTCTTACCACTCTTTTTCATTTTGAAATATTGTCAAACAACTTCTATCAATAAAACACAGCCTGACTGTCTTCAAATTTTGATAAATTGACAGACAATTCTGTATAGGGGAACCCAAAAGACCCTAATCTGAATTCTCTCGTTTAACTGATAAATATTTTAAACCCATTGACTAAGAATTCATTATTTAGCATGAATTAGGTTTAAAAACTAATACTCTGTCATCAATTTTTTTATCATTCGTTTGTTTAGAAAAACCCCCAAATTAATGAACCTTGCTAATGGTTCACAGACTACCTATTAAAACGACTAATCCAACTACTGGAATCTTACTCTCTCGACTGTCAGGTGTCGAATTGCATGCTCCAATCTTCTCTGACCTGTTTGACCACTCTAGACAAGCGCTCCTGAAAGACCTAATTTTCTCTCTGTTTCAAAATTCCAATTACTAAATGCTGATTTGTCGCCATGACCTTCACCTGCTCAACGTGCACTTCAGGGAAAAATGTAATTCAACACACCTTTGTCTGATTATGGTCTGTTATCATTATTTCATCAACTCTGCAGAAATCGCCATGATTCGCCTTCATGATGATATTTACACCTATCGCAATGGTTAATCTACAAGAGACACGTATCAAATCCATCACACAGTATGATTGACATCTTATGTGTGAGAATCCCGAAGAAAACTAAACCAGAAATGATGATTTTTAGCTTGCGCGACTTTCTTGTAGCGCCTGTGTGCATTTGTTTGTGACTTGCGCTACAAGAAAGTCTAGGTTAATGATTTGAAAAAATTAAGCTAATGATAAAGGTTTAAACTTGGTCTAGGAGTCCTAATTAAGCTTTTATGTTCTTTTTTAGACTTTTTAATCCATATAAGCCTTCTATAAGCCCTCTGATTATGAAATCAAACCAAAACTTGTAAAAATAAACTAAGAAATCAAATAACATGAAACTTAAAGGGAAAAAATTCAAACTATCCCAATCAACAAAAAATTTCTAAAAGTAAAGAGTAAAATCAAACTTCAAAACATAAACAAAAGTATTAAAAGATGGAAAACAAAAACATGACCTAACACCATCAAATGCATTATCTGAAACAAATAGAATTGTTCATATTCATAAAAAAATGATTTAGACTACCATCAAATGCCTTATCTGGATCAGGTGTGAATGATGAACATTCAAGGATTTGAAAAAAAAAAACCAAAGCAAATCCCATCACAAAAATTTCACCAAAAATCACATGAAGAAAATTACATTAAGATTAAGATTATGAGCATGTATTTACTGAATCTAATCTATTATGATGTATACAATATCAAAGGACAAATCAGAACTTGTTCAAGCCCATGGAAATGTAGGAATTTCAAAATGATCAAACAAAGATATATAACAAAGAACTCATTAGAGAAACAAAAAAATGACTAAATGATCTCAAAAGAAATCATATATCTAATACCTAACATTGATAAGTAAAAAGTAGAAAAGTGTTCACAATCTCAATATAAATTTTGATTTATAGGAAGGATAGAGGGAAAAATAAGTATTCTTGGAAATTGAGGGTTAATAGGGATTTTATAAAGTACCATGGCTAGAAATGGTGAATGAGGGTTTAAAAACAACCAATGTAGGAAATCAATGGTGAATGAGGATTAAAAACTATATTGTTATAAGCCATGGGAAAATAGGGCTCTAAAAAGTACTATTCATATAAACTAGGGGTGAATGTAGTTGGAGAGAAAATTTTAAGTGCGATAAAACCATTTTTCGTTATTGTTGTTTTGGGCTAAGCATTCTTCAAATACATTTTTAAAAATAAATAGTGGGAGAATTAATAATTATTATTATACACCCTTTCTATGTAAAAAATTCATCCATTCAAAATTTTAAACCTTCGAATTTCACCCATGGGAAAAATTTCAACCCTAAAATTTTCTATGCTACCCTACCTCTAGATGGCTTCAATCCTCTCAGATAATCTTCAATATTTCTTTAGTATTTTTGTTGTAATATGCATCTTCAATAGTAACTAATGTTTCTTCAACTTCACTATCATAATCACAACGCGATCTTTACTTTCACATTCAAATATACTTCCAAACAACTCATATGTAACAAACTTGATTATTCTTTTATATATGTATCCCAGACTTCAAGATAAACTGTCTTAAATTTGAATCTCAATATGCCTTGTTTAAGGTATTCTCCCAAATAATAAGATTGAATGAGAGTCTTAGATCAAAGTTTTTAGGCCTTCGATCATATCATAAAAATATAGACCTTACTTCAAGTATTTATCCCCATATCATAAGCTCAACATGTAACTCATTTAACTTTTAACAAATAATCAACATAATAAACTTTGACATGCTCAGAACATTGACATTGTTTAGGCCTTGTTTTCAATTAGCATACCTCATCAACATTTGTTCCAATCTCGTATCTTTTAGTATATCAATGTTGGAATATTGGACAATACTGAGATGGGGGTTGAATTAGTATTGATAACTTTTAACAATTTAAAACCACTTTTAACTTATTCATTAAAACATAGAATCAATAAGATACATAGAACACAACATTTATCATGGAATCCCAATTGGGAAAACCAAAACCAATTTCTATAATTGCAAACTTATATTTACAATTGTTTTTGCAAGCTACAACTTGTTGGAGACACCAATCCCCAAGTTTTGCATCTACAACTGAAGGACGTTACAACACCCTGGTTTCTACCAGCTCCAACAGACAATGATTCTACAACACCATGTTTTCCAGCCACTACTAGAAGGAGGATACAACTCCCTTGCAGGTTTGCAACCTAGCACCACCCTACCTCCCTAGTTTGATCTTTTTCTTCAATTGTGTTATTGATTATTCTTCACTTCATTAGTCTTTGTCTTCTCTTGTTATTACATTGATATGGATTGCTGAGACATCTTTCTTCCACTTCGAAATTATGTTTAAATACTCCTTTCATCATGTCTTTGAGCCATTGTTCCTTTTCATCATTGTGTCCCTTCATTAAAACCTTTTCACCAATGCATCTCTTCATTATGGAAACACGCATTTTCATGAAATGGTGTAAAACAGCATGAAACCCTGTTTTGGCAGACCTATAACTTTGTCTTCAAGCACCTTTTAGGAGAAATAAGGCCATGGACAAATGCACACATCAACAAGCTACATCTCGATGGCATCATATTATATTTATCAATTTTCTACAAAATATGGCAGACATTTTAGTAGGTAAACTTAGACCGGTTTTTCAATACTTGGTCAATTTTTAGCAAATTTTCCAAAATAGTCCGAAACCTCATTTTGGAAGACCTGTAACTTTTCTTCAAGTAGTTTTTAGTGTAATTGAGACCATGGTCAGATGCAAACATAAAAATGATAAACCATAATGGTATCATATATTTTTTATCAGTATCCTACAAAATATGGCAAGCATTTTACTAAGGCCACTCAGTCAGATTTACTAGAACTCAAATAGTGCAAATCATGCAAGAAAGCATTTTTGGTAGGATAATAACTTCACCTTAGAGACTATCCTGACAAACTAATCATATGGTTATATGCACAAGACAACAATATAGAGTTATATATCCTCAGAATCATTTAATTCATCCAATACAGAAGATTGCATGTATTTTATAGAGGTCGTTTAGGCAGATTAAGAAGAATTTATACTTAGTCAAAATTTCAGAGTTTCAACAAGTTGCCATACTTTTACAGAATGGTGTCAAATTATAACAATGAATTCATGAGAAGAATAGAACACCATTATAGTACTTTTCAACCTCATCACACATGCCACATGCCATGTCATCACTTCCTTTCAAGTTATTCCTTTGTCATTAATGAACTCTAATTTTCCTATACTTATTCAATTTTCAGAGTTTCAACAACTTGCCATACTTTTTACAGAATGGTGTTAAATTATAAAAATGACTTCATGAAAGCACTAGAACATCATCATATGAATTTTCAACCTCATCACACATGTCACATCATCATACATGTCATGTCATTTCGTTTGTCATTAATGAACTACTTTGACATCAATGGAAACCATACTCAACATTCTCCCCCTTTGGCATTGATGGAAACAACTCTTCAATTTTTCCCCCTTTGACAGTAATGACAAAGGTCTCCTTTTGAAATCTCCCCTTGTCAACATGTCTCCCCCTGACATAATGCCTTTTTTTCTATATCTATTGTAGGGAGATTACTCGCAACTTTTGTCTAAGATGCTCAAATGCTTCTTTAGGTAGTGTCTTAGTGAAGATATCGGCTATATGTTCCCTTGTATCAACATATTCCAGTCCACCATCTTCTATGATACTTGATCCCTGAAAAAATGATATTTTATAGGGATGTACTTTGACGTAGATTGCATAACAGGTTTTTTTATATGTTTATGCCATTGGTATTGTCAAAATTTATCACTATTGGATCCTCATACTTTACAAGTAAGTCTTCCAATGTATGTTTCATCCAAATGACTTGAGTGTAACATGATGCAACATCAATGTATTCAGCTTCTATTGTAGATAGTGTAATGGAGGATTGTTTCTTTCTTAGCCATGATACCAAATAGTCTCCCAATTAGAATGTCTCTCCACTGGTACTCTTTAGGTCATCAACACTTTGTTCCCAATATGAATCAGTGAATTCTTTTAAATTGAATTCTTTACCTCTTGGGTTCCATAAACCATAGTCTATAGTACCTTTCAAATATATTAGAATTCTTTTCACTACTGTCATGTGTTTCTTTGGGAGCTGATTGGAATCTAGCAACCAATCCTATATCTTGCATCAAATCCGATCTTGTAGATGTCACATATAGCAGGATTCCTATCACAGATCTATACATGGTATGATCTACTTCCAACGACTCATCATCCTTACTTAACTTAAAACTAGTTACTATAGGTTTACTAACATGATTGGAATCTTCCAATTTAAACTTCTTAAGCATGTCTTTAATGTACTTGGTTTGAGTGATGAATATCCCTTTGTTTGATTGAGAAACTTGTAATCCCAAGGAGAATGTTAATTCACCCAACATTGACATTTCAAACTCCTTCTTCATACCAGAGGAAATTTTTTTCACTAGCATTTGTAGATTGCTTCCAAATATAATATCATCCACATAAATAATAACAATGGTCATATTCATATCTCCAAAATTTACTATCAGTGACCCCTATTTTATATCCTTGTTGCTTCAGGTAGCTATCTATTCTTGAAAACCATGCCCTTCGGGCTCATTTGAGACCATATAGTGCCTTCTTCAGTTTGCAAACATAGTACCCAATTTTTTATAAGAGTAAACCTTTAGGTTATTTAATATAGACTTCCTCTTCTAGCTTCTCATTCAAAAATGCATACTTGACATCCATTGTTATACTTTTAAGTTTATATAACATGAATATGCCAAAAGAATTTTGATTGCTTCAAGTCTTTCTACATGGGGAAAGGTATCTTCAAGGTCAATACCTTCCGCTTGAGCATATCCCTTACACACTAGTCTAGATTTGTTTCTTATCACTTGACCCTTTTCATTGAACTTGTTTTTGAAGACCCATTTTATCCCTACAATATTCTTGCTTTTAGGTCTTGGGAAAAGTTCCCAAGTTTGATTCTTCTTAATTTGATCCAACTCTTCATTCATGGCTTTGATCCAATCATCATCTTTGCTAGCTTTTGCAAATTTCGTATTTTCCACCACCGATAGTAAGTCTTGTTCATTAAACAATAGTTTCCTTCTTGTACTGAAACTCACCTTGAGTATATGATCCCTTCTAATCCTAATTTCAGGGTTCTCTTCTAGGTCATGAGAGAATTTTAAAAAGACATTATTTTTTATCTACACTGTCATCATTATATTCTTCTTGATAATATCCATCGGTGTATTCTTTCACATCTTCATCTTGTTAGGATATTTAGACACTTAGGAGTTAGTTAAGATCAACTTGTGTAATATATCCATTAGGTAAAAGTGTGTTTCTTTAGTATGCATTAGTATGCATTTGTAAATATTCTAATCCGACGGTCACGATATGTTCTAGACATAGAGTAATCCGACGGTTCAACTTCTTTTAGATCATACCTACCATTGATCCATGGCTTAACACTCGATTGGTCTATGATATCTATTTAAAGAGCATAGAGGGTCCTTGGCTAGTTGATCGATTATGAGAAGCTCATGTAACTTTCTTTCTTTTGCATAATAAATTGCTCCAAGTAGCTATTTGGCTGGGGCCGTGGACTGTTTCCCTCTCGAGGGTTTTAACCACGTGACAAACATTGGTGTATTGATCTGTGATCTATTTGTGTGAAGTGGTTATTCTTGGTGTTCGGTCCTTTGGGAGTACCCTGTGTACCCTAACATGGAATCAGAACTTTTATGAAGAGCCGCTTTCGGTTTTGATCAAGATCTGGAACCGGTGTTGCTGAAACTTCGAAAGGGTTTCTGGTTCTAGTTTTTCTATGCATTTGTGGCTTGTGGGAGCTATTCCATTGCGTCTGGAGCACCGTTTCCATTGGGAAATAGTTTTCATTTTACCGAAAATCGTTTCCGTTTGCTCCAGAAACACACATTTCGGCAAATCTGAAGGTATAATGTTACAGTGACGGATATGTTTTATTTGTTTATAAATCTCTCATATTTTATCACTTTATTCTTAGATATTTTATTTTTTAGTCTCGGACCATTGTTTTCCTTGACTGCGTATGCTCTTTGCCGTGCACCTTGTGCGATCGCGGTGAATCAGAAATAGTAAGAGAAAGTTTTTTTCTTGTCTTCCCGGCTACGTATGCTCTTTGTCGTGCACCTTGTGTGATCACAGCAAATCAGAAACAACGAGAAAACTTGAAAACGTAGAATTTCCGGGTAAGCTAACCAAGATCTAACCCCATTGTGTGGAAAAAGTTTTTTTTGTTTTTTGTTTTTCATTTTTTTGTGATTTGCAAGAAAAGAAAGCAAGCACGAAAAACGAGAGAGAAGAGTAAAAAAAAAAAAAAAAAAACCCCTTCCTCTTTCCATACTTTTACGTACCTTTTAAACTTAGCTCACTTGATTCAAAGTTGCTTTACACCTTGATAAGTCTTGAGTTCAAGTCTCATCAAGCTACTTTTAGTGCATGCAATTTTTTATTTTCAAGTTACTTTATTGTAAAAGTGCATCTCACATTAATAAAATAAAATAAAAGTGAGTCACTTAAGTCTTTTAATTGCCGCACTATTTAAAAGTACATTCTTGTAAAAGTGAACCTCACTTATTCTACAAAAGTGATTCACTTCAAAGCAACTTTATTGTAAAGTGATTGTCAAAGGTTGATCTTTGGAAGAGGAGGGTTCTTTTTTTTAGTTGGTCAAGTTAATATCTGCCACGTCACTATTGGGGACATCTTCAACATTTCCTTTGATCAAGCATAACTTCATCATCTGAAATCAGTTTTAAGTGCCGTTTTTTTTAAAACCGCATATTTTTCGAGATATTTACATCCAGACAGTTAGTTTCTGTTCTTTCAGCCAGTATTTTACAATATGGCCGCCCCTTGTGATATTATACTTACAAGTTCTAACTATTTCTCATGGAAATCTCGTATGGAGGATGTTCTGTGAAGTAGGGGACTTTTCAGGATAACCTCAAGGAAAGAAATGGAACC
>LPNX010583643.1:202736-219799 GCA_001517045.1 Pseudotsuga menziesii | reverse complement strand
CGTGACAAACATTGGTGTATTGATCTGTGATCTGTTTGTGTGAAGCGGTTATTCTTGGTGTTCGGTCCTTTGGGAGTACCCTGTGTACCCTAACACATCTTACTTTTCATCATAATGGATGTCATTTTTATTTACAACACTATCATCTTTGGAAACTTTATTGATTCTTAGAATATTTGTTTCCTCTGAATATTTGTAATCAAACTTTCTTTTCCACATCTTTCCATGAGTTACCCTACTCACAGATCTTCTATTTCTTTGTATTTTCAAACCTTGATCTTTTCTCTTGATTATGCTATTAGCACTATTTTTGGGCTAAGTGTTTGGCGAGGAATAAGATCAGTGAAAGAAAGGATAAGGTTGGAAAATTTACTCATCGTATGACATTGATAAATGTTAATGAGGTTCTGTAGGTATTTTAAAGGATCGTTTCTAAGTTGAAAATACAAAATAATTGAAAAATTCCAGTTTTCAGCTTTGCTAATGAGTAAGAATGAAGAAATCCTCTCTAGGTTAAAAGGTGACAGCAAATGAATGGCATGGATGCACAGCGGAGAAAATCAAAGGTTGTGAATCATTTTCGCCAAGGAAAAATCGAGAGCGGAAAGGAGGAAAAAACAAGTTTTTGTTGTGAAAAGTGATAAAACTTGACTTTCGCTTTCCATAGTCCGAGATCCGACTGCCCATAAAATTTATACCAAAGATCAACGGTCCAGCAAAAGGTCGAAGCAAAAAAGTAAATAAATTTGGTTTTGAAAGTTAGAATCTCGAATTTTGATTTCCGTAGTTTGAGATTTGACGGTTCAGAGAACTTTCGCATAGATCACCGGCTCGGAAAGCAGCAAAAGACAGAAGTAGAAAAGGTAAATTTTCTGGTTGCAAAACTTGGAAAACCCGACTTCTATTTTTTGCGTTCCAAAATATGACGATTTAGAAAGGTTTCCGCCTAAATCTATGACCTAGAAAAAGTGGGAAGTTAAAAGGAGGAAACATAAGGGCGGAAGCGAAAAGGGACAAAATTTGGTCATAAAGTTGGTATTTTCGCCTTCTGTTTTCCACTAAAGAGAGGAAAGGCGGAAAGTGAAAAACATAAGAATTTGGTTGTGAAAAGTTCAAGTTCCGCATTCCGCGATCCACCTAATCAACGGTCTGGAGAGTTTCTGCCAAGATCAAGGGTCCAGAAGTGAGCAGAGGGGCGGAGATCGGAAATAAGAAAGCACAAGAATTTGTTCATAAAGGATAGAAATTCTACCTTCCACGATCCGCAAGATCGACGATCCGAAAAGCTTCCACCAGATATCAACGACTTAGAAAAGAGCAGAGGCGCGGAGATCAGAAAGCGTAAATACAATAGTTCGGCTAGAAAAAAAATGGAATCCTGCTTTCCATTTTCCGCGAGATCGATGAACCAGAGAGTTTATGCATAGAACAATGGTGCAGAAATAAAAAGATGGAAAAGAAAATATCGGAAAGCGGAAATGTGAAGTTTTTGTTATGAAAAGTTAGAATTGTGATTTCAATTTTTTGAAGCCTGCAAAATTGATCTCTGATCAGTGGCTGAGAATGAATCATGTAGAGATCAACGGTGCAGAAAGAAATAGGGGGAAAGGAAAACATGGAAAAGACGAAAGACACGGGATTTTAATCGAGGAAAAGTAGAATCCTGTTTTCCACTTTCCGCAGACCTCAGATCAACGACTGAGGATGGATCTGAAGAAAATCAATGTTGTGGAAAGCTAAAGGGTGGAAAAGTTAAGGAGGGATTGGAAATATATAAAATTGAGCCTCGAGAAAGCTAGAAGACTATTTTCTGTGATCCGCTTCCCGCCACTTCGATCCCAGATCAATGATGTAGGATGAATCTGAGGAAATCAATGACCCATAAATGATTTTGTAGGTGGAAAAGGAAAAGAGGAATGAAGTTGTTGCAGGCCGTTGGAAGTGCTCTAAACTATCATTTTCTTCAAGAGAGCCTGAGTCTTAGATGACATATTTGTTGTTTTGATCCACCATGCATGCTCCAACATGCTTTCTTATTTGTTTATTATCGTGGCGAATATGCCAAATCAGCGTTTGTTAGGACTTTGATGCCCAGGCTATAACTGAATTTGGATATGTTTCGAGGTTGGTCTCAGGAGCCTATGATACTATAAATATACCCTCAATAGAGGAAGAATGGGTTGGAACCTGTGAGATTTTTTGTTATGCATTTTTGAGATCTATCGCTAAGAAAATTGCAAAGTCGAATGCTGGCCTGTTGCTGCAAAGATTCCTGTGTATTTCGTAGTTAAAGTCTGTTATTTCATTTCCTATGTGCATGTATTTCTTGTTAAAATTTCCATTATGTGTTCTTCATATATGGAATAAGTGTGTAATAGTTCAGAATTCATATTGTTATGCTTTGTTTATTGTTTCAGGAATCCACCAATCTTTATTTCCAAAGTTGATGCAGAATTAATCTTTTAGGCGCTTTGTGTTGATGGACTGTTCTTGTTCCTTCTTTATCACCAGATAAACTAATTTTTTACTATAACTGAGTGCTACCTTGCATTTGTATAATTTCATGTGCAAACAGTTATGTGTTTCATAAGGATATTTGTGACTCCATAGCCCAATGCAGGCTTACTTTGTTTGAACCACCAATTCAATCTGAAAATTTATTTCATTTTATATCTGTCCCTGTTAAAAATTAGTGAGAGATCCCTCTTTAGGAAGGAGGAAACCAACTTCCTTTCTTAAAGTGGTTATGTTGTTCCCTTGGGATTTACCTTCTACAACCTTAGGTACATTCTGAGTGCTAACAAATTGGCACTGTTTCCAGGGACGAAAGTGTGAATTGGCCCTGGGAGAGACGAGAAAGATTCCAAGAAGAAAGGGTTTCTGTGGGAAAACAGAGACTTATGCATTTGAAATAGGTTGTATATTTTCCCTGGCAACTCCACATTGTTTTCAAAAAATATTTTAGAAGGCATCCTGGCTCCCAGGAGGTCCCATACACGAGGTAACCCTAACACTAAAATATTACCAAGTGTGAAAAATACAGAAAGATTGCTTAGAAATAAGGGAAAAGAACAAATAAATATTTCTCAATTTGGTCCATCATCTTCTCAAGAATTTCATAGCATTCGATATTTTGGGCGGGAAACAAATTTTGAAAGCTCCTTGTTGAAATCAAAATCTGAATCTGATTTTAAGGAAACTTAAATTAACCCCAGTAGGTTAGAATCATATTTGCTTGATTCTCTTTGGCACAATCTTCAAAACTCTGTGAAAACAGAAGAAAAAAACCTTGTTGTTCAAATCTTTCAACCTTATATCCCACCAAATTTTCAAACCCCTCCAACCTTTCAAGATCCTCCTTGTGTTCCAAATCCACCTAGACTAATGGCTGCTAGGTTTTATCCATTGGCCTTAACTGTTGTATTGCAGGATCTTCCTCAAAATTATGCCCAAAAAATTCCCTTCTATGACGGGGATGGAAATTTCACAACAAGACAACATGTTGATAGATTTTATGATTATGTGGACTTGGAGCTAGTTGATGAAGATTATATTAAGATGAGTTTGTTTGCACTAAGTTTGTCAGGAGAGGCAAAGAAATGGTTTAAAGATATACTTGCTAGGTCCATTGCCACATTTGAAGCTTTCCAAACTTCATTCTTAGAAATATGGGATGATAAGACATGTCCTTTGCAGGTGCTTTCTCAATATAATAATCTTTAGAAATGAGGTTTTGAATATGTCCATGAGTTTTATAGTCGATTTATGAGGGTGTATAACTCTATTCCTATTGATATTAAACCCCTTGTAGGCTTTGCAAAACCCCATTATGTTGATGCCTTTGACGGTGACTTTGCATTATTATTGAGAGAGAGAAAATCAACAAGTCTTCCTGTTATGTTTCAATATGATTTAGAAGTAGAAGCTAATATGATGGCAAGTGGAAAAATAAAGCAGAAAGTAGAAACAGATAAAAGGAAATCTAGAGAAGAAAATGTGCCTTCTGCTTCTGCTCTTGTTTCTTCTAATGATGTAAAATTTGAAATGATGTTAAAAACAATGGAGAAATTGATGGATAGGATGACTGTGG
Source organism: Pseudotsuga menziesii (assembly GCA_001517045.1). Classification (NCBI taxonomy): domain Eukaryota; kingdom Viridiplantae; phylum Streptophyta; class Pinopsida; order Pinales; family Pinaceae; genus Pseudotsuga; species Pseudotsuga menziesii. The sequence goes on along the minus strand of LPNX010583643.1, from coordinate 215,709 downwards.
ATAATATACTGTTGAAAAGAGAACATAATGAACCTCAAATCAGAAACCCAAACTTCAGAAGGCCCAATCCTCCCCCACGTCCACAAATCAGACATAGAGATATGAGAAATCCTAGAAACCCAGATGATCAGCAAATAAGGCCACCTTTTCCTAAGAACTGTGTTGCAGATGCAGATGAGGTTGAATCTATTGAGGATCATATTCACCATTTTGGTGACTTGGATTCTGAAATAAACCTCACTGAGGAAAATCATAGTATGTTTGCTCGGGACAATGCCAATAATGATTTTGAGGAAGAGTCAGAGCAGTACCAAAGAGGATATTTGCATGCCATGGATGATGTCTAGAGAAAGATCAAATTGAGAAATAGGGATGTCAGTGTAAATAAAGGAAGGTTCAATAAAAATAAACCTTCTAGTATTCAACAAAATATAGAAAAGAGAAGTGAAAAATAAAAAGAAACCATTGTATATAAAGAATCAGAAAAAAATAGAGAAAACAAAAGAAGTTAAACAACCAGCATCGGTGGATGTAGAGAAAGTTGTTTCCACTTTTAAATTGCATACAGAGCTCTCAAAATTGAAAGTTTCCATTCCTTTTTAATGAATTGTTAAGAAACAGGGAATACAGAGACAAAACAACAGACATGGTCAGGATTCAGGGAGACTTTCAACCAGATATCCTAGAGGTGGCAAATGATGCTCCTACCATTGTCTTTGGGTAAAAAATTGAAAATGTGGATGATGATGAAGTTCCTCCCTTTTACCTAAGTTTAAATGTACATGATATGATTGTGCAAAATGCTATGTTAGATTATGGTGCATGTCATAATTTAATGCCCAAGGGAGTGGTAGAAAGTTTTGGATTGGAAGTTACTAGACCATATAAAGATTTGTATTCCTTTGATTATAAGAAGGTGAATTGTCTTGGATTGATTAAGGATACGGTGGTAACTTTGATAAAAATTCCATCTAAGATCATGGTAATGGACGTTGTTGTAGAAGACATTCCTCCTAAATTTGGTGTATTGGTGTCAAGGTCTTGGACTTCTAAATTGAAAGGAATTTTGCAAATGGATATGTCTTATGCTACCATTCCTATGGTTGGTGGGGATTAAAGGTTATACATTGAGAAAATATCACCTTATGTAGTTAGAAACCAAGAAAGACCAGATAATCATGTTGCCTATGTTGTCGATACTGACTTGGGATCTTCCATTTTCTTTAATGATGGTCTTCCCTGTGATCCTAAAATTCCTGCATCCATTGAAGTTGAGGAGGAGGGAGAGTTTTCAAAGAGACAAGATGCTTTGGAAAAGAAACAGAAAGAAGAGGGTCTTTGGACCATGTATTTTGATGGATTTGTGGCTAAAGTTGGTGTTGGTGCTGGTGTATATATTATCTCTCCTATCAGGGATTTTAAGGCTCTGTCATATAAGGTAAATTTTGAATGTACCAATAATGTGGTAGAGTATGAAGCTTTATTACTAGGATTGAATGCTTTGAAGGATATGGGAGAAAAGAGGGTACAAGTCATGGGAGATTCAGAGCTTGTAATAAACCAGGTGAATGACAGTTATCAAAACAAACATCCCAAAATGAGGGATTATAGAAATGAGGTATGGGATATTCTTGGTAACTATTTTACAGAGCATAAAATCAGAGTGATTCCCATATATGAAAACACAATAGTTGACTCTTTGGTTGTTGCTGTTGGTAAATTTAAAACTCCCACTACTGGCCAGAGAAAGTATAAAGTGGATATTGTGAATAGACCCTCCATACTAGATAATTCCAAATAATGGCAGGTATTTGAAGATGGTATGTAAATAAAAATATTTTTAGAGTTGTCTAGTGAATTTGTAAATACTCAGATAGATAGTGAAAATGATAATTTTGAAAACTATGAAGATCATGAAGAGAGTGAAGGAGAACTCGCTGAAAACAGAAAGCTAAAAAACTCACTAGGGGGGAAGGATATAGTTTAGTTGAAGAGTAATCATATCCCCAGAGGCCTAATCCCCCTAGAGAATATTTTTTTATCAAAATGATGTTGCTAGCTAATATCCAAAAATGAATCCTGTTAATGATGCTATTGAAGACAAAAATATAGGAACTGAAGAAAATCCATGGATCATCAAACTGTCAAAAAACTTGTCTGCCAAAGAAAAAGAATACTATGTCAATTTGATGAAAAAATACAATGATGTATTTTCCTGGAGTTATGAAGACCTTAAAGACTATTCTACTTCTATCATATAACATACAATCCCAATAAAACCCGGTGAGAAACCTTTCAGACAAAAATTGAGAAGAGTTAATTTAATGTTGCTTCCTGTTATTAAGAAAGAAATTAAAAAAATATTCAATGCCAAGATTATTGTGACCCTAATATTTTCCAAATGGGTTGCAAATTTGGTGCTTGTTACAAAAAATAATGGTGAAATCAGGCTTTGCATAGATTTCAGAAATCTTAACAAAGTCTCTTTGAAGGATAATTACCCTTTCCCGAAAATGGAACATATTTTGCAGAAATTGGTGGGATATGAAAGGATTTCAACTATGGATGGTTTCTCAGGATACAATAAGATCAAAGTGTTTCCCAAGGATCAAGAAAAGACTACTTTTACTACACCGTGGGGTGCATTTATTTATGCCAAAATGCCTTTTGGTTTAATGAATGTAAGGACCACTTTCCAGCGTGCCATGGGCATTGCTTTTGTAGAGGAAAAGGATAAATTTGTGGTTGTATACATGGATGATATCAATGTGTTCTCAAGATCTGACAGGGAGCATATTAAACATTTGGAGAAATTTTTTCTGAAATGTAAAAAGTATGGAATATCATTAAACCCCAGAAAATCAATTTTTGCAATGAAGGAAAATTGCTAGGGCACATTATTTCAAAGGATGGTATAAATATTGATCTAGAGAGAATCAGTGCAATCTTGAAGGTTGAGGAGCCAAGAAGTAAAAAGGAAGTGCAATCATTCATTGGACAGGTAAATTTTTTGAGAAGGTTTATTCCCAGTTTTGTCGAGATATTAATGAATATCACTAATATGCTGAAAAATGACCATGAGATAAAGTGGACAATAGATGCAAGGAGATATTTCAGATATATTAAACATGTTATCATAGAAGCCCCGGTTCTGGTAAGTCCAGATTTAGTAAAGATTTAATAATCTTTTCTTATGCTTCTGATCACACTATTGTTGGAGTATTGTTATAGAGAAACAATCAAAATGCAGAACAACATATAGCCTTCTTTAGTAAAGTGTTAAGAGATGGAGAGTTGAAATATGAAATTATGGAAAAATAGGCATATGCTCTAATTAAATCTTTGAAATATTTTAGAGTTTATGTTCTTCATTCACATATCATTTCTTATGTTCCTAGTAATGTGGTGAAGAGCATACTCATGCAGCTAGATACAGAGGGAAAAAAGAGAAAAATGGATTGTTGTGTTACTAGAGTATGACTTTGAAATTAATCCCACCAAGTTTATTAAAGGACACAGACTTGCGAAGATGATGAAAAACTTCAACTTTTAATCTTTGCAGCTAAATTTCTTGACCAGTCATTCAAATCAGCTTGATACGGGGGTGCAAGTAATTCCTGATTTCTTTGTGTCTCCATGGTATTCTGATATTGTGTATGTGTTGCAAAATTTACAGGCTCCTGCAGGGTTAAGCAAAATAAGAGCAAGGTCAGTGAAGTTGAAATATGCCAAGTTTTTTATTCTGAATCAATACCTTTATTGGAAAGATCATGGTGGTGTTTTACTCAATTGCCTCTTGGAGAATGAAGCTAAGAAGACTATGAAGGAATTTCACAAGGGAGATTATGGCGGGAATCATTCATGGAAGGTGATAGCAAACAAGATTTTGAGAGTTGGTTTTTACTGTCCTACAATCTTTTCAGATGTTTACAAGGAGACTACTACATGTCACCAATTCTAGATCTTTGATGGTAAGAGGAAATTGGTTCCACTCCCTCTCAATCCAATATTAGTAGAAACACATTTTTAGCAGTGGGGATTGAATTTTATTGGGGAAATAAATCCAAATTCTTTAGGACAAAATGTATCTATCTTAAGAGAAACTGACTACTTCACTAAGTGGATTGAAGCAATACCTACAAGAAGGGCCATAGATGCAGTAATTATGGTTTTTCTGGAAGAGAGTAGTTAGGCTAGATTTTGTTGTCCCAAAAGGATTGGGATAAACAATGCACCTACTTTTAAATCTAAGAAAATGATAAGTTTTTGTCACAAATATCATATTAGTCTCAATCATTCTAATGCATACTTCCCACAGGGTAATGGGCTAGCAGAATCCTCTAACAAAATTCTGGTGAGGATAATAAAAAATCTGTTGGAAGATAACAAAAGGGCTTGGCATACAAAGCTAAAATATGCTTTGTGGGCTGACAAAATCAGCGCAAAAAGAGAAATTGGGATGTCACCATTCCAATTAGTATATGGGGCTGAGGTGGTTTTTCCAGCATCTTTAGGAGTGTCAGTCATGAAGTTATTGCAGGAACAGTGGGATGAACCAAATCAGATCATAGAATTGAATGAGTTGAGGGACAAAGATGTAACGAACATAGATAAGATAATAATTAAATAATTAATAGTTAGGTTAATTAAGTTATTATGAAAGGAGGTTTCTCCTCAACATCAAGTGTCCAAGCCATATTTAAGGCCAAGACATCACTGTAATTGTATCATCTAACATATTATTCTTATTTATCATTCAAAATGAAAGTCGGATTCGACTATTAACACTCCAACCGGATATGGTTGCTTCAAGTGGTATCAAAGCGGATTTGCTCCTTCAGCCTGACCTCGGATTCGGCTCTTCCACCACCCTCACCTTTCGCTGCTCATCCCTAGTCCATAATTCTCTCTACCATCATTATACCTCCCTTAATTCCATCTCACCACTCCTCCATTCGCTTCACGCCACTTCCCTTCTCGTGTTGTTTCTCCCTCCCGTGCTCCATCCCCATTAGCTACCCCATCCACTCCACCACCACACTATCCATGCACTGCTCCTAGTGCCCCCATATTCTGCTTCTACAACTCGCCCCCATCATCTTCACGCACAGCTTCCTACACATCTTCATATCCACACATGCATCCTCCACACACCTTCTCCACATAGCCTCCTTCCAACCATATCCGCTCAACTCGTCTTCACCTCTGCATTGTCCTCCACAGCCGCCACCTCAACCACGCCGTCACTCTTCCTCCACTTCCACAACCTACAAAAAACAAACAAACAAAGAATATATTATTATAATATAATATATTAAATCAAATATATTACATATAATATAATATATTTATAATAATTCAAAATTTTGTTTTATATTAAAACAAAATAATAAATATTTTATTATATAATAATTAATTATTATTTTAAAATATCACCATCCTTGGTAAAAAGATGTTTTCATCCCTCACATGCCAAAATAACATCGAAGTACACACCTCTACATACAAGGTCCAAGACCATGGCAGAACTAAAAGAGAAAATCAAAAAAATGGAGAAGGACATCACATCCCTCATTGCTAACCAAAAAACTTGAAGGAAGAGATGAAAAATAACAATATAGTACTCAAAGACGAGCTTGTTCTAGTACTAGAAAGAATGCTAGATGAAAAATTTGACATCCTGAATGAAAAACAAAAAGACTTGGATGACAAAATGAGTACCATGACTCAAAACATAAACACCTTAACACAGAACTTGAGCACCATGACGTAGAACCATAATACATGAATCGAGGTGTTACAAAGACTCATACCTATTCTATACCAAGCCAACAGTCTAGACATGTGAGATGCCTTATTTCATGTTGCCACACAGGAAACACTCGCAAAGAATCAAGAATATTTGCAAAAATAAATAAAGAGTAACAATGCGACTCTTAAACAAGAGATAGAAACAAAAATACTCCCAGATATGGAGGCACGATTAAACAACAAAATAGACTCTATTAGTAAGATAGTAGAGAATAAAAAAACTAAAAATCACCGCAAACAACAAAGCAATTCACATATGTCACTTGCATCATCCAGTAGCTCTGATCCACCATCAAACGGTAAAGATAAAGGAAAAAAATATCATCCTTACATAGTGTACCCACCTAAGGAAAAAATAGAGTTGTTAAAATACAATGGAAGTGATGACCAATGCGTTGCTTGGCTAAACAAGGCGGAAGAATACTTCGACATTTACAATATTCAATCCGACGAAGAGAAGGTGAAATATGCATCAATGCATATGGAAGGGTATGATTTTAACTGGTACTTATGGTGGAAGAGAGATAATTTTGCCTACACCTCGAACTTGTTCAAAAATGATTTTTTTAATATGTTTCATGGAATCAAAGAAGATCAAATTTTTAGTAGATCAAATTTTCAGTAAACTTACCAGATTACAACATGTTAGAAGCGTTGAGGAATTCACACATCAGTGGGAATCCTTATCGACACAAGTATTTGGGTTTTCTGACAAGAAAAGACTCGAAACCTATTTAGGAGGTCTTAAACCGTACCTTCAAAAAGAGTTAAAGCTACATGACATACCTAACGTATAAGTAGCAAGACATAAATCCAAAGCCGTAGAACGCAAAACAGAAGGAATAAGAAAAAGAGGTGATAACCATTATTGACAAGAAAAAGAGACACAATGTAGGTATTGTGAAGATACTTGGTCACCCGGCCATCAATGTCACAAACATCAATCATATGCCTATGAAATAGAAAATAGGTCGAAGTCATCTAACAGTTACTCTAATAATAGAAAAAAGAAGAAAAACATATGTCGTCGATGCGGTGATGACTGGACCCCTGGCCATAAATGTAGGAACAATCAGACAATACAATGCATAATCATCAATGGAAAAGAAGTGCAAGTCTCTAAAGCATAAATCTTGTCTGATTCTAATACGGACACCGATTCAGAATGAAGGATGACATTAGTAAATACTCAAGCTTTGAGGACAAAGCTCCCTTAAAGGGAGTGGCAATGTAACGAACATAAATAAGATAATAATTACATAATTAAATAATTAATAGTTAGGTTAATTAATTTATTATGAAAGGAGGTGTCTCCTCAAAATCAAGTTTCCAAGCCATAACATATATCAGGCCGATAACGAGTCAAGTAAAGCAAGCTACCAATCAGCTGTCGATAAATAGCGCAGTCCATGGGGATGTGCTTTTTCCTTCTTCAAGGTTGATCCCTGAAAGGAAAGGGAATGGAGCAGCATTACATTCAGCCATGTTAAACTTAACTAACAGGTCTTATATGTATTTTTACTGAGTGACCATTATCCCATCAATATTTTGCTCAATTTTGAGCCCCAGAAATTGTTTCAAAAGCCCCAAATCGCTCATTTCAAATGCATTGTGGAGGGCAATTTTTATGACTGAAATAGAAGCAATTGTGCTACCTGTAATCAGCAAGTCATAAAAATATAAAACAATAATAAGAAAATGACCATCATACTACTGTAGATACACATTCGGATCTGATTTACACCTTTGGAAGTTTTGTGAGAGAAGGAAGGCATCCATCTTGGAATACCACTCTCTTGGGGCCTATTTTAACCCGTATAGTGACTTATTTAGTTTGAAAACAAAATATGGATAAGAAATGTATCCCTCGGGCTGATTCATGTATATCTCCTCATGAATATCTCCATGTAGAAAGGCAGACTTAACATCCATATGATGCACTTCCCAGTGCTTAGATGCAGAAATTGCCAAAACTAGGTGGATGGAGTCCATTTTTGCAACTGGTGCAAAAGTCTCATGGTAGTCCACACCTTGGACCTGGGAGAAACCTTTTGCTACCATACTTGCCTTATATTTGCAGGTTTTTTCATTAGCAGAAACCTTAGCTCAAAACACCCACTTGCATTGAACCAATTTCCTCCCTAGAGGAAGAGAAACTAGCTCCCAAGTAGTGTTTTTCTGAAGAGAATTCATCTCTTCATCCATGGCAGCCTGCCATCTCGGATCCTTCCAAGAATGGTATTAAGACTTAGGATCTAAAATTGTCATTAAATAAAAATATCCGGACAACAAATAATCAGGACAAGAGAGAGCAATACCTTATCTTTGGAAATCAAACCAGGTTCTTCTTGGATCATCTGGATTTCCATTGTTTTCACCTGCAGAGGAGAGTGTGTGTCTGGCCCAAGTTGGGAGATGATTTTGTACTTCAGGTTCTGATTCAACATCTGATGTTTTCTGTTCACTAATATCAGAAATCAGAGGATCCAAATAAGGGTCATCACCCCCAATTCCTTCATCCAAATATTTAGTAGAATAGGAAGGAAATTCAGTACTTTTCTCCTTCACTAGTTCTACCTCTTGAAGAGGCTCATCAAATAGAAGAATCCTTTCAATGATGAATTGTTTTGTTTTGATATCCAACAGCTTGAAATCTTTAGATTCATTGAGATATCCAATAAAAAAGCATTAGATGCTTTGTGGTTGCAAAGCCCTCCTTTTATCATGCGGAATTCGGGCCCATGCAGTGGACCCAAACACTCTGAGATTCGACACATCCGGCTTTGTTAGGAACCCATGTCAATCCTTCTCTTTACCGTGTTAGTATATTGTTGTTGGACGCATATGCTTTGTAAGTCGTCCCATAGTAATTGTTGATCCATAGTTTGTGTTATTGTTGTTGGGCGCATATGCTTTGTAAGCCGCCTGTAGTATTTCTTGATCCATAGCTTGTGTTATTGTTGTTGGGCGCATATGCTTTGTAAGCCGCCTGTAGTATTTCTTGATCCATATTTTATATTGGCCCATGGTTTTGACCCATAGTATTGGCGCCTATTTTTAGTATATAAGTGTGTGTTGAGGCCAAGGAAGGCACCGTGAAGTTATTTTGTATTGAGCTTGCTCAAAGGAGGTTGCCCCCTCGAAGTGGCCTACGATTAATATAAAAGTGATTTTGAGTTCTGCTGCTATATCGTGTATTTTGATTAATTATTTGGTGCAGGGTCCTCACATCTAGTATCAGATCACTTTCTTGGGCTCGTTGGGTGAAATTTCTGCCCACATTTTTTTTTTGCTTCTGTTGCAGGTTCGGATCTGGGAATAATCCCTATCCACTTAACTGTGGGAAGTACTTGGGCATAAGCCCTAAAAATCATTGTGAGGAGTACCAAAAGAACCCCGAAGTAGCTGGCCCATTGAGAGGACCTGCCAATGAAAAGGGCAACGACCCCTACTTGATTGACTAGTTCCCACCCGTGAGGTAAACCAAGAGCTATCGTTTGTGGCCAAGTGGTTATCAGTTTTACCTGAGCCGTGAAGTGAGGGGTACTACCCCAATACACAAGCCGTTGGATAGCATTGGTGTCCGAGTGATTCCCTTGAACCGATAGGAAGCCGCACATACCTGGGGTCCATATCTATTTTCAGTTGCACAATCGTAGATTTCCTCTGTCCAAAACTGTTGCCAATCAGTTTCGTGCCATTGCAGATCCATTTGTTGCTGATCACTTCCGCGCCATTGCAGATTCCACTGTTTTCGATCACCTTCACACCGTTGTAGATCCCTTCCTGAAAAAAAAAATAAATAAATAAAAAAATAAAAAAATTCTGTTTTTCAGCCATATCTCCTTGGTTTCAACTCTGTTTTCCCTGAAACTTCACTGACACCTCTGCAATTCCATTCTGCATATTTCATTCCTAAAGACCCTATCCCAAATTCCACTTCCCAAGACCCGAAATCTCACATCTATTTTTAAGGTTTGCCATAACTCCTTCGATTTTCACCCAAACGCCTTCAAATTTTGCCACCGTATTCCTTTCCTCATTCTGCTTCTTTGTCCCTCTCTACCAAATTTTCTCATTCTTTCACCCCGCTCCTAAAATCCCCATTTTTTGCTTCCCTGTCCTTTCGACAGTGTCCAAAACTTACTCAAACCCAAATTACCCTTCCGATTTTTTCCCAAATCCATATTTTCCTCTACTGAAATAGTTTCTATTTTTGTTTTTCTACCCACTCCCCCCGAAAAAACAAAAAAAACAAAAAAAAAACAAACAAAAACTCCTGGTTATGGTTGTCACCCGCACAGGAGCAAAAGCCATGGAGGAAGCACTTGTAGCCATTCAAGCCAAACTACAAGAACTGGATGAAAAATTTCTCGGTCTCCATCTTGAGCATTCAGCTATGAACACGAGACGACAGTACGAGTCTTCATCATACAATGGGTTCTCTTCTTCCAGCAATTTTCGCGGTCCGAAGCTATATTTTCCTCGCTTCAATGGTACTGATCCGACTGGATGGATCTATCGTGTAGAACAGTATTTCAGTCTTCATAATACTTTTGATGTCAACAAAGTTCCACTTGCCTCATTTCATTTGGAACAAGAAGCTCTTCAATGGTATCGTTGGTACATCAAGGCTCATGAAGAGCCAAAATGGCCTGATTTTTGCCAGCTCCTTTTGCAACGATTTGGTCCTAGTGCTTTTGATGACTTCACAGGAGCTCTCACTAAAACTCACCAAATTGGCACTGTGAAAGAGTATCAAACTGAATTTGAGAAACTAGCTAATCACACTGGAGGATTACCTGATGACTTCTACCGGATTTGTTTTATTAGTGGTCTAAAGGATGCAATTCGCTCTGAGGTCAAAATGTTCAATCCCAACATAATGATGGAAGCCCTGGGGTTGGCTAAGTTGGCAGAAGACAATATGGCAGCCCAACAGCGCTCCAAATCCTCTTTTGTTCCCTTCTGAAATATGGGTTCTCAATGACCTCTCATTCCGCCAGCTCCTCGCTCACCTCCAATCAGGCATTTGTCTGAAACAGAGATGCAGACCCATAGAGAAAAAGGGCTTTGTTATAATTATGATGAGAAATTCACTCGGGGACATCGATGTGTTCAACAAAAGCTCTATCTCTTGGATGTGGATTCTCCACTTGCCTCTAAAATTGGTGAAGAAGCTCCCGATCCAATGGATGCTCCGGTTGACATTCAGGAGCCGCTTACTGACCCTCCATCTCAGGACGACTAGCCCGAGATATCCCTCCATGCTTTAGCTAGAGTCACTGCCCCCCAAACAATGCGGGTATGCGGTTACTTCAAGAAGCTTCCTCTTACCATACTCATTGATTCTTGCAGCACTCATAATTTCATTGACCCTCGGATCGCCAAACAAGCTGATTGTTTTATCCATCCTTGCTCCAACTTTGAAGTCATGGTTGCTAATGGGGGCACCTTACCTTGCAAAGGGAAGTGTCGTAATCTGCGTATCTCTATGGGAGATTATAACCTCCACTCTGACATGTTTTCCTTGACCTTAGGCAGCTGTGATGTGGTTTTGGGCGCTCAATGGCTGCGCACACTTGGCCCCATATTATGGGATTTTGCTGAACTTTGGATGCAGTTCTCCCCAATGGACACAAACACACATTGAAAGGATTACAACCAGGGTCTCTCAGCATCATCAGTTCACATCGCATGGAAAAAATCCTTAAGAAGAGTTCCCATGGTGTCATCGCTCAGCTCCATTCCATTCAAATGCAACCATCAGCGCCCCCCACTACTCCTTTGGATCTCCAACAAATTCTGGATCGATATATAGGTGTTTTTGCTAAACCAGTGGGACTTCCACCTTCACGACCAGAGGAGCATCGTATTCAGCTCCTTCCTAGAAGCATTCCTCCCAACATCAGGCCCTATCACTACCCATTTCACCAAAAAACAGAGATTGAACTCCTCGTTAGGGACTTACTGAAGCACGGTATTATTCGCCCAAGCACAAGTTCCTTTTCTTCACCAGTTCTTCTTGTCTGCAAAAAAGATGGGTCATGGTGCCTCTGCATTGACTTCCGAGCACTTAATCACCTCACCATCAAGGATAAGTTTCCAATTCCTGTTGTTGATGAGATTCTTGATGAGCTTCATGGTGCTCAATTTTTCTCCAAGTTGGATCTTCGCTCTGGGTATCATCAAATTCGGGTTCATGAGGATGATATCCCTAAAACATCTTTGCGCACACATGATGGCCACTATGAGTTTTTGGTCATGCCCTTTGGTCTCACTAATGCTCCTTCCACATTCCAGGCCTTGATGAATAAAATATTCCGACCCTATTTGCGGAAATTCATTCTGGTATTTTTTGACGATATCCTCATCTACAGTAAAACATGGGATGAACATCTCCAGCATCTGGCTCTTGTAATGCAAATTTTCTCTGATCATCATCCCCATGCCAAAAAGTCTAAATGTGTTTTTGGCCAAAAGGAAGTTAAGTATCTCGGGCACATTAACTCAGCACAAGGGGTTCATGTGGATCCTGCCAAAATCGCTGCCATGAACAATTGGCCGCCTCCTAAGACACTCTCAAGAGCCTTCGTGGTTTTTTGGGGTTGACTGGCTACTACCGCAAGTTTGTCAAGGATTATGGGAAGATTGTAGCTCCATTAATTTCTTTGTTGAAAAAGGATGCTTTTACATGGACACATGTTACTGAGTGTGCATTTGACAAGCTGAAACAAGCTATGTGTACTACACCTGTTCTAGCTATGCCCGATTTTTCCAAGCCCTTCACTATTGAGAGTGATGCTTGTGGCAATGGACTTGGTGCTGTTCTCCTTCAAGATGAACACCCCATTGCGTTCACCAACAAAGCCCTTTCCGGTAAGAATTTAGCCACCTCTACATATGAGAAGGAAATGATGGCTATTTTGCATGCAATACAAAAGTGGCGACCCTACCTCTTAGGGAATCATTTCTGCATCAAGACTGATCACCAGAGTCTGAAATATTTCCTAGAACAGCGTGTATCCTCCCCAGCACAACAAAAATGGGTTAGCAAACTAAAAGGGGGTCATAAGCTCGCTCCAAAGTTCTATCGGCCATATAGGATTCTTTAGAAGATTGGGTCTGTTGCTTATAAATTGGAACTTCCGCCTTCTTCCTG
>LPNX010583643.1:36633-202516 GCA_001517045.1 Pseudotsuga menziesii | reverse complement strand
TATGCTTTGTAAGTTGTCCCATAGTAATTGTTGATCCATAGTTTGTGTTATTGTTGTTGGGCGCATATGCTTTGTAAGCCGCCTGTAGTATTTCTTGATCCATAGTTTGTGTTATTGTTGTTGGGCGCATATGCTTTGTAAGCTGCCTGTAGTATTTCTTGATCCATAGTTTATATTGGCCCATGGTTTTGACCCATAGTATTGGTGCCTATTTTTAGTATATAAGTGTGTGTTGAGGCCAAGGAAGGCACCGTGAAGTTATTTTGTATTGAGCTTGCTCAAAGGAGGTTGCCCCCTTGAAGTGGCCTGCGATTAATATAAAAGTGATTTTGAGTTCTGCTGCTATATCGTGTATTTTGATTAATTATTTGCTGCAGGGTCCTCACAGGCTTGTGTCCGAAGTAGGATTCGAAAGGGGTATTCCCTTTAATGGATGAATGTGGCACTCTATTCTGAATGTATTCTATAGCATTCATGGATTATGCCCACAAATTTGCAGCCCACTTCTTTGATTCCAGCATGCAAGTGGTCATCTCCTTGAGAGACCGATTCTTTCTCACCGCTACACCATTCTTATGGGGAGTGTAGGGGACTGATGTGGGATCTAAAAACCACTTTGGGAACATATTGTTAGTTTTTCATCATATAAGCAAGCATTATGATCTTAGGATCTTTTCACTAAGAGAATAACAAGCACAGAAACAAAACATAAGCACATCACAAGAGACAAGAGACACAAAGAGTTTTAATCGAGGAAACCATAAATGGAGAAAACCCCCCAACTTCCTCAAAGATAGAATCACCACAAGATGTGAGACCCCAAAACAGTAAGATGCACTCCCAACAGTAGTAGTCTTCTTCTTCTGTCTAGCCCCAGTATTTCCTTCCTCACTGATGTGCCACACTTGAGTGAGTGAGTGATGTACAAGTGATAAATAGAGAGACTCTCACTCTCTATTTATATTATTCCGTTCACTTGAAATGCACTTAATCATGTCGGCCCAACTAACAATTACTTACTCCAGCCTACACCTTAATTAGTGTATAATAACTCAAGTGCCCCAAAACTGTGGGGACTTACATAATGACTTGACAAGACTTGTTTACATTATTAATCCTCCCGATCAGAACATCGGGGCATGACTCAAATACATAATATACATAGAAGAATACATTCCGAAGTTACATATACATCAACAGTCCCTCTTAACTAGGAAGGTATTATTTCGACACAATTTTCAGTGCTGGTCTTCTTCTCTGTATTAACTGGATCATCTTTGTCTTCAAGCCATCTTCGTCTTCAAGTCATCTTCATTATCGGATCTGGATCATCTCTCGATCTGGATCATCATCACTGGATCTGGATCATCACTCGATCTGGATCATCATCACTGGACTAGATCTGGATCATCACTACTGGATCTGGATCATCACTCGATCTGGATCTCTCGGATTCATCATAACTGGATCTGGATCATAGCTCGATCTGGATCATCTCTAGTCATCATCATGTGTGTACTATCTTGTCATAGGAAGTTCTACAGAGCCAGCCCTTTTTCATGCTGGTTGTAGACCTAGCCACCAGGTAGGTATTCACCCAGCACTTACATCTGACCTGCTCGTTAGAAAGGCCCAACACTCACATTCACCAGCATGGTAGGCACATCAAATACCACCTGTGAAATGGCTCTACACTTATATCTGACCTACTCATCAGAAAGGCACAATTCCATCCAGGTGGGAACACATCCTACTCACAATGATGAAAGGTTTCCACTTTTTCACCCAGGATGGAATCGCATCCGGCTCACAATGATGGAAGACTTCTATCTAGGTGGGAACACATCCTACTCACAATGATGAAAGGTTTCCACACTTTCACCCAGGCTGGAATCGCATCCTGCTCACAATGATAGAAGATTTCTGCACTTACATATGGCCTGGTAGGAACTGAATCCTACACCCTCATCAGAATGGCCCCCAGTCCCAGACTGACCTACCTGGTAACTGAACAGGTGCCTTCACTCTCTCGGAGAGTGGAAGTAGCCCTTACATCTGTCCTACTCGACAGAATGGCCAGCACTCACATCTGACATGGGAGGAACTTAATCCTTTAGCCATGAACAGAATGGCTCAGCCCTTGCATCTGACCTGCACGTCAGAATGGCTCTCTTAGTCCCAAACTGAGTGTTCCTGGTAACTGACCAGGTGTCTCCATTCCCAGAATGGTAGTCAGCACTCATATCTGACATGGAAGGAACCAAATCCTCTCACCATGACAGAATGGCTCAGCCCTTACATCTGACCATGGAAGGAACCAAATCCTCTCACCATGACAGAATGGCTCAGCCCTTACATCTGACCATGGAAGGAACCAATCCTCTCACCATGTCAGAAAGGCTATGGATCTCATCACTTTCTCTTGGAAGGAACCTCAATCTAGAGAACACCAAGTCTCTCTCTGAAGTACTCGAACTTCAGCCTAGCCAATGGCTTTGTCAATACATCAGCTATATGTTCCTCCGTCGCAACATACTAGAGCTTCACTGCTCCTCTCTGCACCATATCCTTGATATAGTGATACTTGATCTCGATATGCTTCAACTTGTCATGGAACACTGGATTCTTTGACAACTTCATGCAACTCTGGTTGTCACAATGTATACAAGTAGCATCCAACTGGAGATCAAATATATCAGACAGTAGCTTCCGTAGCCATACTACCTCATAACTAGTTGAACAAGCTACGACATACTCTGCATCAGCTGTACTCAGTGCTACACAGGATTGCTTCCTGCTAAACCAAGAGATCACACCTGACCCCATATTGAAGCAACACCCTGAAGTACTCTTCCTGTCGATGGCACTGCCTGCCCAATTTGAATCAACATAACCCTCCAGGTTAATCTTCTAATTCGCATCGTACTTGAGTCCATAATCAACTGTACCCTTCAGGTACCTCAGAATATGCTTTGCAGCTGTCAAGTGAACACTCCTCGGATCTGTCAAGTACTGGCTCAAGGTGTTCACAGCAAAGCAAATATTTGGTCTCGTGTTCGTCAGGCACATCAATGACCCAATCATCTGACGATACATCGTAGCATCACTTAACAGCTTCATGTTTGATGCCATAGGTGTGGCCATAGTCTTGCAGTCCATCATCCCAAACCTCTTCAGGATATCTACTGCATACTTCCCTTGTCCAAGGAAGATTCCATCCACACTCTGCCACACCTTCATACCTAGAACAATAGTGCATCGACACATAACAGGAGCATCACTGGTCTTCCGTCTTCAACCTTGAAGCAAAGGTTGGAATCCGCTTTACTCTTAGTAAAGCCTAGAGTCATCAGTAATCTGCCCATCCTGTCGTATCATGTCAAACCTCAATATATTATGTAGTCACTCCCTCTAAAGCGAAGCATCATACTCCCTCTGTCTTCTGTACTTTATGCACTGAAAACATTATGTACCAGTGTGACAAGTAGCTTCCTATGCTACTAGTATTCTATGTATCCATCTAGTGTATAGACTTGCATCTTCAACCTTGTAGCAAAGGTTAAGATCTTCATCAGGCTCATCATGTATGTGTTTAGACTCTTACTGGCTGCAAATGTCTCTTCGCAGTCTAGGCCTTCTTTTCGTGAGAAGCCTCATGCTACGAATCTTTTCTTTGTATCCCACGACATTTCCATCTACTGCATGATGGAACTACGAACTTCTCTTCAGGTCTCGATACTGCGCCCTGACATCATTCTTCTTGAACTGGTCTTCCCTTTCTTCTTGGTGGCTGGAAGGTTCTGTATCAATGATGTCACTGCACTCGTCATATTATTCTTCATTTTGAAATGTCGTCACTTGCTCTTTGGAACAAGTCTTCATTCTTCTTTGCTTGTAGGAGATTATGTATGCGGTCTTTCCTACAAGTCAAATGCAATTGTATGGTTAGAAACATTTCATAAGGAATATTTATATTGGTAAACACTTATGCATAAATATATGATCATGCAACTACTTTAGCCAATACAACATTCATCCATATCTCACTAAAACTTTCTAGATGCCTTCCATCTCTACTAGGACAACATTGAGATTGTGCACTAATCCAATATGTCAGCAAAGAGGTTTCATTCTAGATAAGTAGCAATGGAGAGTTGTATAGCACCATGAGCTACTTACCCATCACATGCATATTAGTAGCATACTGCCATTAATGCAAACATCCTATCATGCATGATACATCAACTAAATATAAACAAATGCATAACAAAACAATATCATGAAATGACAATTGAATACTTATCTTTATTTGTTTCGTGGGTAGATTGCTTCTTGAGCCTTCAGCTTCATCATCTTCTTCATTCATGGTAGCATTGTTTCTTATCCAAATGATAAGGAGGATAAGAATTTCTTCAAGAGTTGAGTTCTTCATATTCCTCATTGCTTGAGGTATCTTCTTTGAGAGCTTGATCTTCATTTGCTTCCATCTTCTCTTCTCTTCTTATGAGTCGAGCTTCTTCTTCTTCCTAGAGTTTGCTGAAAGTAATCACTTCCTTCTGGAACACATTCCTTGAATGAATGAATTCCACGATCCTGGGAGGCCATTCAAGGTGGCCATCACCACTTCTGCATTCTTCACTTCTGCTTCAATTTGTTCTTGATTTGAGAGACTCTTATCACTGCATGGTCTCTGCATTCTAGATCTTCACATTCTTCAACTAGTTTCTTTAGGTCATATTCTGATTTTTGTTCTTCCCTTCAAATAGCTTGAAATTTTGGAAGACCTTCAACATCTTTGCTTGCAATAGGTAGTGCTCTGAAATGCACATGTGCAAGCCTTCTATGCCAAAGCTCATTTGGCTCTATTGTGTCATGGATCAAGGCTTGTTATGGATGGTCCTTCAATTTGTACAAGCCTCCTTCCTGTTCTCTAATCACTACCGCATCATCGATAGTCTTTCCTTTTGGCCACATGATGGCTTGATCATCTATGAATGCAACCCGCATTCCTTTTGCATCAATGCTAAAATGTAGAGAAGGTTCTTCTTGAGTCCTAAAACAAACAATACTTCTTTCATTGTTAGAGACTTACCAGAATCTAGCTTGTATGAAGATTCCCCACTACCTTTTATTGGATATTGGTAGTCATCTCCTAGTTTCACCTTGTGAGGTGATTCATGTTCTGACAGTCTTACAAAGGATTCCTTGAATCCCATCATATGTTTGGAAGCCCCACTGTCTATAAGCCAATCATCACTTCCATGAGTAATGTTACCTGTGAGAGATGATATTAGAACATATTCATCCTGGCTTGAAGAATCTTCACTTTCATATCTAGATCTCTTTCTGGATGGTTCATCATCCTCTGCAGCATGATCATGATGTCTTCTTTGGCCTTGACCAAGTTCTTCTTGTGAAAGGCTTCTAACCTCGTCTCCCTTTGAAACTGGAACCTCTATACTCATGTAGGTGTCTAATCCATTTTATTCAGAGAGATCATATACTTCTAGGCTTGAAAGTTGTCAACTTCACCAATCTTATCATCAAGCTGATGTGATAGATCACTTTGAAATGAGAACCTCAAATGAAAATAGCAAAGGATTAGATCTTACCGATTTGAGGTGTCCGTCCTGGTTCCGGAGCTGGCTGATCTAGGGTTTGTCACAGAAACCCTAATTATCAAAACTTGGAATCTTTTAGATCTAATTGTATAGACAGATATATATCTTCATATGGAGTTGTCCAATGTACTCCTTTTCTGAAAACAGTGGAGGGAAGCTCTCGGAACAGGAAGCCATAATTTTCCAATTTCTTCTACATAAATTCTTGTTACGGTTTCTATAATATCTCCGAAATTTATCCTCCTATGTGTCTGAAATTTTGTACTGAGGTAACCTCACATGTTCCTGATCCAACACCATAGGTTTCATCAGAATTAGTTTCACCATTTGGGACTTATGAGCCTTTTCCCAAGGTGACCTGTTATAGGACTGTTCAGAACAACGAAGTTGTACAGCATGCCACATGTCACTAGTTCATCCTATGAGTCTAATATTTGGACCACTGAAATTACAGTCCGTGCCATTTTCTATAACATCTTCAGAAATTCCATTTGGACCTCTGTAGCCCAAGATATTCCAATTCTCCTCAGGTGTCTTGTTTAAGGATGAATTCTGGAAGAGGCTGAAACCCTAACTTGGAGGGATCATATCTCCCAGCATATAGAAAATATGAGGCTAATGTTTGGACACAGTGTTCATCAGGACTTTATCTTCGGCCCTTGAAAGTTTCAACTTCTGATACTTCTCCAAACTCATAATATAGCGACTGTACCAAAACTTAGCATTTTTAGTATTAGGGCTTTTTCCTAGCTCAGGGTCAAACTAGGGTTTGAATTTCCTGGAGTTTCACCCAACCAAATTTCTTGATCCAAGTCTCTAAACTTTGATTTTGATGAGGATAAAAATCCTATGTTGGTCTCACTCAAAAATTCCTCTTCTGTAGAAATCCCTAATTTCCACATCGAAACTAAAAATGTTCGAAATTGAATTCTGCTTCGACAGAAAGATGCGCCCTAAGGAGGAGAGTTGTTCCACCTTACTTTTGCTGAAAATATGTGGAGGAAGTTCAACAAACTAGGAATCCCTAGTTCCCACAGCTGTATAGTGTCTTCTTCTCAGGTTAGCTCTAATACCATGTTAGTTTTTCATCATATAAGCAAGCATTATGATCTTAGGATATTTTCACTGAGAGAATAACAAGCACAGCAACAAAACATAAGCACATCACAAGAGACAAGAGACACAAAGATTTTTGATCATGGAAACCATAAATGGAGAAAACCCCGCAACTTCCTTAAAGATAGAATCACCACAAGATGTAAGACCCCAAAACAGTAAGATGCACTCCCAACAGCAGTAGTCTTCTTCTTCTGTCTAGCCCCAGTATTTCCTTCCTCACTAATGCGCCACACTTGAGTGAGTGAGTGATGTACAAGTGATAAATAGAGAGAATCTCACTCTCTATTTATATTCTTCCATTCACTTGAAATGCACTTAATCATGTCGGCCCAACTAACAATTACTTACTCGAGCCTACACCTTAATTAGTGTATAATAACTCAAGTGCCCCAAAACTGTGGGTACTTACATAATGACTTGACAAGACTTGTTTACATTATTAATCCTCCCGATCGGAACATCAGGGCATGACTCAAATACATAATATACATAGAAGAATACATTCCTAAGTTACATATACATCAACACATATATGCAGAAACTCATTACTGATATATTCCCCACCATTATCAGATCTTAAATTCTTGATATTTTTGCCAGATGCATTCTCTATTAGTGCCTTCAAATCAGTGAATTTTTCCAAGACTTCCGACTTCTTTTTGATAAAAAAGACCCATTTGTATCTGGAAAAGTCATCAATGAAAGTGAGAATGTACCTTGATCCATTCATGGATATGGTAGGAATAGGTCCGCTAATATCAGAATGTATCAGCCCCAAGATGCATGATGCTGGGCTTGCCTTCCCTCGATCAAACTTATGCTTAGGGTGCTTTCAAACAACACAGCCCTTGCAAATTTTGGTGGTAGATTTGATGACTAGGAGGCCTTCAACCATGGAATTCTTCTGTAATTTATGCAAGTACTTGAAGTTCCGGTGGCCGAACCTCTCATGCCACAGTACACTAACCTCATTTCCATGAGTCAGCAATGCGGTGGGATTTGCATCCACCACAAAATGGGAGAACTCGTAGGCTTTTGCATGATGGTTTGCAAGGCCTTTAGCTACAAGTTTTTTGGATGCAATTTATGTGTAATGAACATAAAATAAGATTATAATTAAATAATTTATAGTTAGGTTAGTATGAAAGGAGGTGTCTCCTCATCATGAATGTCCAAACCATATTTTAGGCCAAGACATCATTGTAATATTCATCATCTAATATACTATAACATTTATCATTCAAAATGATAGTCGGATTCGACTACTAATGGACCAACCGATTTTGGTTGCTCTATTCCTTGAGTCTTCTACCACCCTGGAGAAACCTAAATGTAACACTATCATGTGACTTCGAGTGTGAGAAGCCTCACGAAACACCACTTATTGAGATAAATCATAAGGATAATAAAATGGAAACATTATGTGATGACATCATGAGTATTGTGGGACAAGCGATATCTAAAACAACGCTTGATATGGTCAGTCACAAAAATATTCATGGTATTCATGTACATGGAAAATGGGACAACAATAATAAACATAATAGGGTACAAATTCAAGTTAAAAATGAAAGGAAACTGACAAACTATTGCGTAAATACCAAGCACATACCTAATACAAGTTCTAAAAAAGACATAAATGAAGTAATGACACTGTTTCAACACAAAACAAGAATGAAAAGACAATAATCTAAGCTTTGAGGACAAAGCTCCCTTAAAGGGAGTGGCAATGTAATGAACATAAAATAAGATTATAATTAAATAATTAAATAATTTATAGTTAGGTTAGTATGAAAGGAGCTGTCTCCTCATCATGAATGTCCAAACCATATTTTAGGCCAAGACATCATTGTAATATTCATCATCTAATATATTATAACATTTATCATTCAAAATGATAGTCGGATTCGACTACTAACGGACCAACTGGATTCGGTTGCTCCATTATGTGATCTCTACATCATCTGGGCTAAAGGAGACTCTCTTGGGCACTCCTGTATGTGTCATTTGATAAACACTTAGGAGGTTTGATGCAAGAGATGGTACATACAGAAAACTGGAAACGAAACCATGCTCAAGATTTATAGTACCTTGTCTTTCGAATATGATTGTGGAGTCTTCTCCCATGTGGATGGGAATGGATTTTTCGGTCTCCAAAGATGAGAAGGAGTCTATGTCAGTCATCATGTGATTCAAATCTCTAGAATCTATCAAAATAGCATTGGACTTAGAAGTGCTTGCCATGAGAGCATGACCTCTTTCATGTTGTGGTTCTCGATCTTGCTGATCTCTCCTTCGAAAGCTTTCCGAAAGATTGATGTGATTTTTCTCAAGAAGAGAAGTAGCTTCATCAAGTTTCTTTTTCATGCAAGCATGTTCAGGGTGGAAGCCCTTCCCACAGTACGAACACTTTACTTTTTCCTTTCCATGATGCCCTTTGTTTTTGTTCTTCTTCAAGCCAAAAGGCTCTTCTTGCTGTTGGTTTTGAACTTTAGGCTTAGTAGCTTCAAATTTGGTTTTTGGGTTCTTCTGCTACTTTCCTTTACCCTTCAGATATTTGGGCCTCGAAGCATAGAGGACTTGATCATGGGAGGATCTGATGATCCCCATCTGGACAAGATTATCATGTTCACTTGTTAGGGATTCAATGAAGGAATTGAGTGAAGGAATCTTCCAAACAGGGGTTGTGATATTCCCCGTACAGAATGTAGAGACAAACACCGAATAATCAACTCCAATTTTGGAGAGAATGGAGAGGATGAGCTGATCATCCTCCTTCTCCACCTTACACTGCTTCAATAGTAAGACAATATGCTTGAACTTTGTGAAAAAATCATTTAAGGTCTCGAAATTGGTAGGTTCGAGAGACATCAACTCATTTTCAAGATGATAAAATCTCAAATCATCCTTTTTTCCATACAGGGTGTCCAATTGGTCCCAAATTTTCTTTGGAGTATTCAATCCCGAGAGGTGGAAAAGAAGATCCTTGGAAATAGAGAGACACAAGAAACCAAATGCTTCATCTTTCTTGTTCAAGAATCTAGCTTTGTCTATCACATGAGTAGGCTCTTCTTCAGTTTCCATAATGGCCTGGTAGAGTCCTCTGACACTTAGATAGATCTCCATATCTCCTTTCCATGAATGGAAATTGAACGAAGTCAAGAGTTCGACGGAAGAATCCATCTCAAAATATTGTAGTGAAGGCTTTTCACCTGTTAAAATCTGCAAATCACAACCAATGGGGCACCATAAGGTCAGATAGCCTACACATTTTTGGATTTCATCAGACCAAGCATAATTGATCAAGCAAGCTTGATCAACAATTCCTTTACTTAGGGTATTCCAAGACATCATTGTAATCTTATCATCTAATATATTATTCTTATTTATCATTCAAAATGAAATTCATATTCGATTATTAACACTCCAACCGAATACAGTTGCTTCAAGAAATCCTATGGTAAAGTGCAAATACATCAAGAAAGGATGAAGAACACTTTTGATAGGAAGGTAAAGGAAGAACAATTCCATATTGAGGATTTGGTTTTGAAGTGGGATTCTCCTAGGGAAGATCAAAATGGGAAGTTTGATCACATGTGGGTAGGTCCTTATATCATTGAAGCATACAGAGGTGAGAATGCATTCATCCTACAACATCAAGATGGGTCTCAGCTGAAAGGAGCTCCAATCAATGGAAGGTTTCTCAAGCATTACTTGTCCTGAGAGAGGAGGTAATTTTTGTATCATAGTTGTATATATTTCTTTACTTTTCAAAGAGTACAAATGGTGAGCCAAAGGATTTGAAGCCCGAAGAGAAGGACCTAAGATCTAAAGGGGTAGCCATGTTTCTATTTTCCTTTTTTTTTTACTTACAAAGAAAACAAAAATAAGAAGTTTGAGGTCTAAAATGTGGGAACAACCCAATGGATTTGGCACCTGGTCTATGGGGTTCTTTGCTACCTCGTAGGGAGGATATAATCCTTAGTTGGAGCCATATGTTAGCACTATTTTTTGGGCTAAGTGTTTGGAAAGGAATCAGATCAATGAAAGAAAGGATAAGGTTGGAAAATGTTATCATCATATGACTGTGATAAATGTTAATGAGGTTCTGTAGGTATTTTAAAGGATTGTTTCTACATTGAAAATACAAAATAATTGAAAAAATCCAGTTTTCAGCTTTGCTAATGAGTAAGAATGAAGAAATATGCTCCAGGTTAAAAGGTGACAACAAATGAACAACCTGGATGCAAAGGGGAGAATATCAAAAGCTCTGAATCATTTCCTCCAAGGAAAAATCAAGAGTGGAAAGGAGAAAAAAAAATTTTGGTTATGAAAAGTGATAAAACCCGACTTCCTCTTTCCGTAGTCCGAGATCTAACAGACTAGAAAGTTTCTACCAAAGATCAACGGTCCAGAAAAAGGTGGAAACAGAAAAGGAAAGAAATTTTATTTTGAAAGTTAGAATCCCAAATTTTGATTTATGTAGTTCGAGATCCGGCGGTTCAGAGAACTTCCACATAGATCAACGGCTCATAAAGAAGCAAAAGGCGGAAGCAGAAAAGGTAAAGTTTCGGGTTGCAAAACGTGGAAAACCCAACTTTCATTTTCCGTGGTCCAAAATATGATGGTTCAGAAAGGTTTCCCCATAAATATACGGCCCAGAAAAAGAGGAAGTTAAAAGGAGGAAACATAAGGGCGGAAGTGGAAAGGGCCAAAATTTGGTCATAAAGTTGGTATTTTTGCCTTTCATTTTTCACTAAAGAGTGGAAAGGAGAAAAGTGGAAAACATAAGAATTTGGTTGTGAAAGGTTGAAGTTCTGCTTTCCCTGATCCGCCATATTGACACTCCGGAGAGTTTTTGCGAAGATAAATGGTCCAAAAGAGAGCAAAGGGGAAGATATCGGAAAGCAGAAAACATAAGAATTTGGTCATAAAGGATAGAACTTCCGCCTTCCCTGATCTACATGATTGACGATCTGAAAAACTTCCTCCAGAGATCAACGCCTCGGAATAGAGCAGAGGGATGGAGATCAAAAAATGGAAATAACATATTTTGGCTAAAAAAAGAGTGGAATCTCACTTTTCTTTTTCTGCTAGATTAACAGTGTGGAGAGTTTCTACACAGATCAACTGTGCGGAAAGAAAAAGATGAAAAGGAAAATATTGAAAATCGGAAATGTGAAGTTTTATTATGAAAAGCCGGATGGATGAGAATGAATCATGCAGAGATCAACGATGCGGAAATAAAAAGGCGGAAAGGAAAACATTGGAAAGCCGAAAGACACAAGATTTTGGTCAAGTAAAAGTAGAAGCCCATTTTTTGCTTTCCGTTGACCTCAGATCAATGGCTGAGGATGGATCCGAAGAAAATCAACACTGCAGAAAGCTACAGGGTAGAAAGCATAAGGTGGGAGTGAAAGATATAAATTTGAGCCTCGATAAAGCTAGAAGCCCATTTTCCGTGATCTGCTTCCAGCCACTTCAATCTCAGATCAACCCTTGAGAAAATCAACGGCCCAGAAATGATTTCGTAGGTGGAAGAGGCAAAGAGGAATGAAGTTGTTACAGGCCATTGGAGGTGCTTTGAACTGTCATTTTATTCAAGCGAGCATGAGTCCCATATGCCATATTTTTTGTTTTAATCCACCATTCGTGCTCCAACATGCTTTCCTGTTTGTTTATGATCATGGAGAATCTTCCAATCAACATTTGTTAGGATTTTGATGCCCACACTATAACTAAATTTGGCTCTGTTTTGAGGTTGGTCTTGGGAACCTATGATACTATAAATATACCCTCAATAGAGGAAGAACGGGTTTGAACCCATGATATTTTGTGTTAAAGAATTTTTGATATCTATCGCTAAGAAAATTGCAGAGATGAATGTTGGCTTGTTGATGCAGAGATTCATGTGTATTTCATTGTTACAGTCTATTATTTCCTTTCCTATGTGCATGTCTTTCATGTTAAACTTTCCATTATCTTTTCTTCATATCTGGAATAAGTGTGTAATCATTCATAATTCATATGGTTATGTTATGGCTATTGTTTCAGGTATCCACCAATCTCTCTTTCTAAAGTTGATGCAGAATTCATCTTGTAGGTGCTCTACGTTGATGGACTGTTCTTGTTCCTTCTTTATCACCAAACAAACTTCTTTTTTACTGTAACTAAGTGCTACCTTGCCTTTGTAGAATTTCACCTGCAAAATGTTATGTGTTTCATAAGGATATTTGTGACTCCATATCCCAATGTATGCTTCCTTTGTTTCAACCACCAATTCAATCTGAAACTTTATTCCATTTTATATCTGGCCCTATTAAAAATCAGTGAGAGATCCCTCTCTAGGAAGGAGGAAGCCAAATTCCTTTCTTAAAGTGGTTCTGTTGTTACCTTGGGATTTACCTTCTAAAACCTTGGGTACATTCTGAGTGCCAACATTTGCAATCAGTAGCCCTGTGACCAAACTTGTGACAACAATGACAATATCCATAGAATGTTCTTTTCTATTTGGGGAATCTTTTATCTTTCTGCTTCACAACTTCCTTCTTCTTCCATCCCTTCCTTTGTTTTTGAACCTCTACTGTAACCTTCTTTTCTGTAGGAATTATCATCTTGCATTCTCTATCCATATGTCCCAAATTATTACAATAGTATCAATGACCGATAAATATCTGCTTATACATGCTTGTCATTGGTCTTCTAGGAATCATATTAGTTCTATATTTATTATGAGAGGAGGGAGTAGATTTATGACTGCTCTTCTTTCCAATTAAATCCATAATTATAGAAGCATAACTCTTCTTGTTATATCCTAATCCATCTTTTTCACTTGATGGTATTTGGACACTCAGGATGTCCTCTATAATCTTTGAGTTGTTCTCAAACTTTGAATTAATAGATTCTTCATCATCCTTCTTTTTAAGTTGAATAATTTCTGCCTCAAGTATTTCAGAGTCTTGTGTTTTAGTGCTTTCTCTAAAATTCTCATTAATTGTATGTTGATATTTTAGCCTCTTTAATTCTCCCTTGAAGTTATCAACTTCTTGTTTTAATCACTCGGCCTCTTTCATCCTAACCATCACTTGTTGTCTTGAATTGGGTAGCTCTTCTTGGAGGGTCTTGACTTCCTCTTCCTTTGATTTATGCTCTTCTTTGTATTTTGATAATTGCTCTTTCAAAGCTTTTTTCTGTCTTCTACATTTTTTAATTTCCTCAAGAGAACTTATGAGTTTGGCCTCTAGGTCCACCTCTCCTTCTACATCTGATTCATCATCTAAAGTTTGAGTTTCTATTCCCATGAATATAATATTTTCATTTTCACTTATCTCTTCATCTTGATTATCTTCCATGGAATATAAGTTTTTCTTCTTTTCATTAAATTTCTTCTTGTATATAGTTTTACTCTTTTGATCTTTCTTATGACTGTAAGGTTCTTCATCATCACTATCTTCTTGCTTTGGGTAAGGACACTTTGTGGGAAAATGTCCAATTCTTCCACAGTTAAAGCACTTAAGTGGTAGCTTTCCTTTATACTTTCCAGTACCTTTCACAAGTTTCTTGATGAAAATAGATTCTTCATCATCTGAGTTCTTTGATTGGTTCTTGGGTAAAGTTTCATATTTCTTTGACTATTTTGTAGCTTTAAATCTTGCCTCTTTTCTTGATGTTCCATTATGTTATGTTCTCATCTCATAGGAAATGAATATCCCATGTAGCTCATCCACTATCAAAAGTTCAAGATCATATCGATATTGTACAATAGATACTTCTGGGTTATATATTATTGGTAGGGCTCTTAGTACTTTTTCAACTACCTCTTTCTCCTTTATTTCTCCTCCCAAACCTTTAATAGCATTGACAATTTCATCTACTCTTAGAAGATATCTGCAATATGTTCTTCTTGTTTCATCTTTATATCTTTGAGCTTCCCTTTGTATGTTCGAAGTTTGGATTTTTTTACTTTGGAAGCCCCTTCATAAGAAATATTTAATTTTTCCCAAGCATGTTTGTTTGCCTTACATTGCATGACTTTAACAAACATTGAATTTTCTAATCCTTTCAAAATTGCATCCAAATATTTTGCATTGGATTCATATTCATCTAGTTAATCTCTATATATAGGTAGGTTGTCTAGTATTTTATACTCTTTTTCAACCGAACTCCAAATTTTGCATCCAAGAGACATTAGATGGAATCTCATTCTTACACTCCAAAATGCAGAATTATTTGTTGTAAATAATAGAGGCCTGTTAGTAGCTAACCCTTCTTGATGATCGATAGTGGTTTTTAATAGGATCTTCCTTCCAGTAGTTTAGAATGTAGTGAAGGATTGCGCTCTGATACCAATTGTTCGAATATTGGACAATACTAAGAGGGGGGTGAATCAACATTGATAAATTTTAACAAATTAAATTCATTAAAACACATAATCAACAAGATACATAGAACACAATATTTATAGTGGAATACAAATTGGGAAAAATACAAACACTTTCTATAACTGTAAAATTATATTTACAATTGTTTCTGCAAGCTACAACTTGTTGGAGACACCAATCTCCAAGTTTTTAAGCTACAACTGATGGATGCTACAACACCCTCATTTTTTATTGCTCCAACAAACAAGGATGCTACAACACCCTATTTTATAGCCACTACTGGAAGGATGCTACAACCCCCCTATATGATTGCATCCCGCCCTAGCACCACCCTACATCCATAATTTGATCATTTTCTTGAATTGTGTTATTGATTATTCTTCACTTCAGGTCTCTGTCTTCTCTTGTTGTTACATTGATCTGGATTGCTGAGACATCTTTCTTCCACTTTGAATTTTTGTTTAAATACTTCTTTCATCGTGTCTTTGAACCATCATTGTCTTTTCGTCATTGTTCCCCTTCAATAAAACCTTTTCACCAATGCATCTCTTCATTATGGAAACGTGCACTTTCATGAATTGGTGCAAAACAACCTGAAACCCTGTTTTGGCATACCTATAACGTTGTCTTCAAGCACCTTTTAGGAGAAATAAGACCATGGTCAATTGCACACATCAACAAGCTACATCCTGATGGTATCATATTATTTTTAGTAGTTTTCTACAAAATATGGTGGGAATTTTACTAGGGAAACTTAGATCAATTTTCAGCAAATTTCCCAAAACAGTCTGAAACCTCATTTTGGAAGACTTGTAATTTTTTATTCAAGCACGTTTTAAGGGTACTTATACCATGGTTAGATGCACACATCAACAAGATAAACCTTGATGGTATCATATACTTTTTATCACAATACTACAAAATATGGCGGGCATTTTACTAAGGCCACTTGGCAGATTTACCAGAACTGAAACAGTGAAAATCATGCCAGAAAGCACTTTTGATGGACTAATAAACTTCACCTTCAAAGTCGTTCTTGAAAAAAAAAATCATATGGTTAGATGCACAAGACAACAATATAGATGTATATATGCTCATAATCATTTAATTCATTAAATACATAAGATGGCATGTATTTTATAGAGACCCCTTACGCATATTAAGAAGGATTTATACTTAGTCAAATTTTCATAGTTTCGGCAAGTTTCCATACTTTTATAGAATGGTGTCAAATTGTAACAATGAATTCATGAAGGACTAGAAAACCATAATATGACTTTGCAACCTCATCACACATGCCACATTCCATGTCATCACTTCCTTTGTCACTAATGAACTCTGATTTTCCTATACTTAGTCAATTTTCAGAGATTCAGTATGAGTTTCAGCAAGTTGCCATATTTTTTACATAATGGTGTTAAATTATAAAAATGACTTCATGAGAGCACTAGAACATCATGCCAATATGACTTTGAAACCTCATCACACTTGTCATGGAATTTCCTTTGTCATTAATGAATTCCTTTGACATCAATGGAAACCATACTAAACTGCTTTAGATTGTCATCTTCTCTTGAATTTGTATATCCATTAAACTATTAAATTTATGCTCCTTTGGATATGTTAGAACACCATCTCTTACATATTCAAATAATTCCAAAACATATAAAAAAAAACTTTCCTGATTAGTGCTATATACTGTGGTTTCCTCCAATTGCTCCTACACTTCACCCCCCTCTCACCTCAGAGAATTATTCCAAGAAAGAACACCCAAAATGAGAATGTTTGACCTTGTATTTATACCTTTCAATTTCTCCTAAACCGGGCCGACATGTTCCTTTTAATTCACATTTATTTTGGAGCCAACTTGTTCCTTTTTTTACTTAGTTAAGAGATATTATTATAACAATTTATTTTGGTGTTGCCATATCATTTTAGGTATTAATTAATTGCAACTTCATCTTGGGCCGACCTGTAAGAATATAAGTAGGGGATTTCTTGAACACTTGTTTTTTTAATTATTTAAGCTTGAAGGGGCTTCTTCATCTGTCCTCATGTGTTCACGACATCTCTTCATGGCTCAATGGCTTCTTCAATGAGTTTGTAGGTTCACTTCACTTTGGCCAAGGTTTTATATACTTCTTCAAATTGGCTTCTAACATCATGATAGCTCAATTGCATCCACGTTCTTCAAGAGTACCTCTTCAAATTGGCACTTGACATCATGATATCTAAAACTCATCAATGCACCATTCTTGTCCTCTGATGACTATTTTGTGCCTCATCATGGCTTCATGCCTTTATGTCCATTGTTTCATTTTCTTGTCACATTATTGGGCCTTTGTCATTAATGAAATCAACAAGTCTCTTGAGATCAATGACAAATCCTTAGCTCAACAAGATCTGTGTATTATGTTTCATTTATAAATGATTTATCAAGGAACACATGGATTTATTTCTTTAAAAGTATGAAATATTTGTTAAGTTTAAATAATTTAAGGTTCTTGTAGAATTAAACTAAAAATAAAATAAAGGTGTTCAAGACAGATAATGATGGAGAGTTCTACAAGAATTCATTCAAGGAATTTTGTAAGAAACACAATATAAAAAGGCATAATATTACTCCATACACACCTCAATAGAATGTAGTTGTAGAAATTATGAATAGGACACTGATGGAAAATGCAAGGAGCATGTGCATCAATGTTGAGTTAGGACAATAATTTTAGGCCGAGGCAGTGGATACTACATGTTACTTGGTAACTAGATCACCCACATCAACTTTGGTTGAAAAAACTCCACATGAGGTATGGACTGGTAAGAAACCCTCTATTAAACATCTAAATGTTTTTGGTTGTTATGCTTATGTACATGTTCCAGAGGAGAAAATGAGTAATACGGATAAAAAAAGTTGAAACATGTATCTTTATTGGTTATAAATATGGTGTGAAAGCTTTTAAGCTTGGGAGATTGTAACTAAGATGATTGTTTACATTCAAGATGATTTTTTTTAGAGTTGAAAGATGTTCCTAAATTGGAAGTGACTCCAATGGAAAAGGAACCAGAGAAAATAGAGTTTGAGTTAGAAGATAAATAATTTGACTCAATAGAAGAAGTTAAATCATAAGAAGAACATAATACCCCATTTTTGAGGATATCCCCCTCCTGATTTTTGGTCTACTTTTTTTATTTATCTATTACTAATGACTATCCTATAAATGTGAAGGAAGTTATTGATTCAAAGGATTGCGATGTCTAGAAGAAGGAAATGGTACAAGAAATGGATTCCATGGAAAAAAATGAAGCTTGGAGTCTAGTTGAGTTACCAGTTGGAAGAAAATCCTTTAGTAGCAAATGGTTGTTTAAGAAGTTGAATGCAGAAGGTAAAGTGGAGAAGTACAAATCCCTCTTAGTAGAAAAGGGATATTCCCAGGTAGAGGGGATTGATTTTGGTGAAATATTTTTTCTAGCTACTAAATTAAATTCTATTAGATTACTTCTTGCTATTGTTGTTTCTTTTGATCTTGAAGTAGAGAAAATGGATGTGAAGACAACATTCTTATATGGGGATATTGAAAAATAAATCTATATGAAACAACAAGAAGGGTTTACAGTGAAGGGAATGAAAGAGATGGTCTGTAAGCTAAAGAAGTACCTCTATGGTCTAAATCAATCTCCAAGGATTTGATATCAAAATTTTGACACATACATACTTGATTGAGGTTTGTGAGAAGAAACTTTTATCATTGTGTATACTCCACATAGGTTTTTGTTCACTTCATTAATATAGTATTGTATGTTGATGACATGTTTCTAATTGGAAAAAAGAAATATGTCATAAAGGAGGTGAAGTCAAAGCTATCCTCCAAATTTGGCATGAAGGATATTGGTGCTACAAAATTCATACTGGGAATAAGCATTAAAAGAGATCGTGTAAACAAGAAAATATGGTTGAATCAGAGAAAATATGTTGAGATTATACTACAAACATTTAGCATGTAGATAAGTAAACTGGTCAATATCCCTATTCCTATAGGTGTAAAGTTATCTATAGACTAATGTCCCAAGACATAGAAATATAAAGAATATATGTCACGAGTTGCATATGATAGTGCAGTTGGTAGTTTGATGTATGCAATGGTTTGTAGTAGACCAAACTTTACTCATTCAGTGGGAAGTTTTAGAAGATATATATCAAAACTAGGGAAGGATCATTGGACAATTGGAAGGAGAGTCTTCATATATTTGCATGGTACCACAGATTATCAAATCTATTACCTATGAATAACTAGGCCAAATAGAGTAATAGATGTACATGGATTTGTTGATGTAGACTGGGTTGGAGATCTTGATTGCAAAAGGTCTACAAGTGGGTATGTTTTTAACCTATTTGGAGGAGCTATCGGTTGGTTGAGAAAGAGACAGGTTGTAGTTACACAACTACAAAAGTTGAATGCATGGCTTCCATCCATGCAATTAAAGAAGTTGTATGGTTGCAGATATTATGTTTAGGTATTGAGTTTGTACAGAAAGCTATAAGGTTAGATTGTGACATACAAAGTGCAATATTCTTGGCAAAGAACCCTGCTTATCATTCTGAGACAAAGCATATTGATGTGCAATATCATTTTGCAAAACATATGGTTGAAAACAAGAAGGTGTTGTTGGAAAAGTTTGGCACCTTGAAGAATGTTTCAATTCATTAAAAAATTCTGTCAGTATTGAGAAGATCTCTCATTTTAAAGAATATATGGGAATTAAATCCTTTAACTTGTGACCCCATCATTACATGTCCCATTGTTATGTAAAGAAAACAAAAAGTGGGAGAATGTTGGTATGTGTTATATTATTTGCATGTGTGTATGGGCTTGTCATATATATGATGGAGTCTGACGATCCCTACCCATCTAGTGACAACATGATACAAAGACAAATTTGAAAATTTTTGGTCTATTTTTTGGATTTTCCTAAAAATGTGTAGTTTAGTTTCTGTTAGGGGATTGGACTCTATTTCTAATCCAATTTAACGGATTAGTGTTTCGGATGTTGTGGAATACCTACATATTTTATTGTGAGTGGATAATAATCATAATGAGAAAGGGAGAGGTGCATATTTTCTTGATAAAGGGTTTCCAGGGAAAAAGTTTATTATTTGTGAATGGTGTGGTGTAATATCTATTTTACTTAAAAGAATATGTATTATTTCCTTCTTTATATAGGCTTAAAAATTACATACATCACCACACAAGTATCCAATAGTATCCTTTCCTACAATCGATGTCTTGGATTGTAGCCTCTTTTCCAAGACTGAATAGCACAAAAAAGTAAGAATGAAGTATATCCTTAGTGTTATGTTTGGGTTGAAGAGGAGGGTATCCAGATGATAAAACAAGTAATTGGGAGGTTGATGGATCATGTGTTGATGTTTTTTTAGTCCTTCAACTTATCATGGAATATCATAGGAGTTGGAACTATCACATTCTTGAATCAATGCAAGGATGCGTTGGGTGAATATGCATAAGTAGATTGTGTGAATGTACATGTTGGCACATGTGTTGATTGCATTGTGAAAATGTTTGATATGATAGTGATGCATATATGGTGAATGATGTTTTATTGCATTTAATATGGTGGTAGCTGAAAATAATTGAACTATTAGTGTTATAATTATGATATTATTTCATGAGATGTTGTGAAATGCTATGAAATTTAAATATGCAGAATGTTAATGACCATTTGGATATTTGTTAATTGTATTAGGAGGACACATCACAGGAAAACTATGTGATATGGAATGAAAGAGATAAAATTAATGAGTGTTAAAATTTGAATGGAAGTAGATTTAAAATTGAAAATTTCAATTAAAATTTTTGGTAAAATGATAACAATTCTTGGTTGTTGTGGATCTGTCAAGAAGAAAAAATTTCATGTGTACGAGTATTGGACATGGAAGTGAGAGTAAGACCATAATGAATACTAAATGATACCATTTGAAAAAGGACAAACATTATGAAGAGGATCTCACAGTTTTGAACTTGATTTCTGTATGAAACAAATTTGAAATTTATGATCAAAATTTATGTTAACATCTCATGGTAGTTGTATGTTTATGATACATGTGAGATGATGACATGGTGGATTATAAATCTAGAAATAATGGGAGTCATTTCATTGTAAAGACACAAGAACCCTATAATTTGTGCTCTTCTTATGAAATAAATTTTGGGTGAATGATTAATCACTGGAGTGATTGTTAACTCATAGAAGGGGATGCCTAAGCATGGAGGGTGAGAGACTGCAAAGAAGAGGCAACTGTAATGCATTTGTTCTGAGAAATTAATGAGATATTTAGAGTCATAGTAAGGATATTCTTTGGTTGGTCTATGTTAGAGTGTTGGAAGGGAACTGGAGGCTACCCGGGGGAATGAAGCGAACAATTATTTCGCTCACACAATAATTACCAAAATAACGAACGTAAAATAAATATGATAATTAAATAATTAATAATAATCATAATTAATTATACTTAACATGAAAGGTCATGTCCTTTCATGTTAAGTATAATTAATTATTATTATTATTAATTATTTAATTAATATATTTATTTTACATTCGTTACGTTGCCTTCCCCTTAAGGGAATCTTTGTCCTCAAAGATGCATTAGAGGAAATTTCAATTTAAAATGGGCCTTCCAAAAATAATATAAATTCCATGTCATCATGTATTAGCCAATCAAAATGATTTAAATTTCGAAAAGGGAGCACCTCTTAAACAATTTTTTAATATAAATTTGGGGATATGTATCATAAAAAAAACTACTTTTTTTGTTCGTATTTTCAATATATCTCCCTGTTTTTTTACCCAAACTTCGATCAGGAGAGCTCGTTGGATGCGGAATTAAATTCTGCATCCAACGAGTACCCACTCAGCATACTTTTGATGGGCCTCTCTACCCGAAAAACAAGAAATACCTGAAAAACATGATGATGACATCATCATCATGTTTTTTCAGGTATTTCTTGTTTTTGGGGTAGCGGGGCCCGTAAAAAGTATGTTGAGAGGGTACTCGTTGGATGCAGAATTTAATTCCACATCCAATGAGCTTTCTCGATCGAAATTTGGGTAAAAAAACAGGGAGATATGTCAAAAATACAAACAAAAAAGTAGTTTTTTCTTTTCTTCCTCCAAAATTAATAAATATTATTTTATTATTTTAACTATTATTTTATTAATTTTCCTTAGGAGGCCCATTTTGAGTTGCAATTTCCTCTAATGTATTGACCTTAATATCTAATTTACTTTAATCTGTCGTCTCGGGATTTCTTTGTATTTGTGACATTTGAGGAAATGAGCCGATACGAGTTACGAATTCCCTGGGAGAATTGTCGTATCATATCTATTGTGGTCCATCCTAGATCTATTTTTATCGGAGCTCTGAGATGTTTTTGTGGGACGATTCATCTCAATTGTTGCTTAGTATGTCGATATTTTTGCATGTCCACATAAGTCTTCTGTGAATATTCATTTTGACCCTGTCGTTGGTCAAAATGACGATTATAATTAGGATGGCTGTAAGGTATAGGTGTTGTTTGTTGTTATTTCTTTTGGACTGTGACGAAGACTTTCTTCACTTCCTTGATTTGATTTTTGGATGCATTTTCCTGGATTGTGCTTCTTGGTTCTCCGGTAGATTGTTATGATTATGAATCTTTTCGATTCTTTCCTCTTGCGACTTTTTTTCAATTTCTAGCTCCCTGATTTGGTTCTGCAGTACCTGAATACGATTATTTAGACATTGGTTTTATTCTTTCTTTTCTAGTATTTTTCCTTCGAGGTCTTCATCGGAGTGTTCCCTCTTGCTACTATTTTTCAATTTTTTTATTTTTGTAATCAGGGTTTTGTTATGATTTCTTAATCTGAAAATTTCTTCAGAATTGTTGGATATTGTTTTATTACTCTTTGCGATCTCCAGCTTGTGTTCCTTTTTAGATTCATTGTTTTGTTGTTGAAGAACTTTTATCTGTTGTCGATATTGGTCGACCATTGGTTCTTAATCTTCTAATTTCGGTCGTATGTGCGTCATTTCTTCATCTTTGTCGTTAATGATTTTGTTCAAGTGTATTATTTCTACTTCGTAATCAATTATTTCTTTCTTTATATCTTGATTTTTTTGTCTTTGATTGAAATCATTTTCGTCTTTTAATTTTTTAATTTGGTCAACAATTTTTCTATATGATTGTTCTGGTCGGAAATTTTTTGTTCCTTGCACTGTTTTTGCATCTTATGTAATTTAATCAACATTTCTGATTTCATATTTATGTCTCGTAACTCTTCATTGTCTCTCTGATAACGCTTTAGCTTGGCTTCTAATTTCTCTATTTGTACTTGCTGAGCAACTTCCATGGTCTTGACTTCTTTGATGATAGATGGTCTTCTTGTGATTTCTTCTGTGATAGATAACCTTCGAGTTTTTTGATGATAAAGGGATTGGTCTTATTCATTAGGTTAAATAACTTTTTTTCCAAAAATAATTATTATAATTTATTTTTATAATAATAATTATTAATTAATTAATTAATAATTATATTAATGTTTTTATAAACTATATATATAGTTTAATATATAGTTTTTTTTTTAAATAATAATTAATTATTGTATTAATTATTATATAATAAAAAACTTTATTTTATTATTTTATATAATAAAACAAAAAATTGAACTATTATAAATATATTATAATAATTCAAATCAAAGCAAAACCTGGGTTTAAGTTGGAAAGCAAAACCATGCGTTTGTTTTACTTTAAAAGCAAAACCATGTGTTTGTTTTACTTTATCTTTTCTTTTTTTTTTACTTTCCTTTTCCTTTCTTTTGTATTTTTACTTTATTTTCTTTTATGTTTTTTTACGTTTTTTTTTCTTCTTTTGGACAATGTCCAATATTTTAGGGAAACCCTAAAATAAGGCTACAAGCCAAAAATCAGACAAGGTCTGAGAATTAAGGCCAAAAGGTCCAGATCAGCCAAACGAGGCTCTGATACCATTTGAAGCGAACAATTATTTCCCTCACACAATAATTACCAAAATATCTGGAATATTCAATAATCCATAAGGAAAGTATATATTAATGATAGGATGAAAGATAATAGATTATATTACAATGGTTGATGACACGCCTATTAAATAAGGCTTGGGAATTGTGAGTGAAAGGTCATGTCCTTTCATGTTAAGTATAATTAATTATGATTATTATTAACTATTTAATTATCATATTTATTTTATGTTCGTTACAAGGAATGTTAGACTAGAGAAGGGGGAATGTTCCTTGCATTGTGTATAGGATGATTGGGGAGGAGTGTTATGGATTGAGATAGTTATAGAAGGTGTATCAAGAGGAGCAGTGAGATGAACCCCACCCATGGTATCCATTTGAAGAAAGAAAGTATATTCATATAGATAAGTATTATGCTGGTTCGCAAACTTGATCTTAAGTTTTATACAAACTTGATATTGAGTTATATATATATATATATATATATATGCTTCCTTTATGAATTGAAATTTCTATGAAGGAAATGATTGTTGCATATGAATGGATATGATATGCTTTTTTACTTGTATGATTGATATAGGTGTATGCTGGAATGCTACAGACTTGGAATTATTTAAAGGCAATGAAAGAAACTATGGAACATTGATATCTAGATAGCCATCAAATGCAAGAGGAAATAAATAGGATAGCTTGGTGTATAAATCCAAAGATCAAAGACATGAGGAATTGTCTTAAAACTTCAAGGAAGAGACACTAGTACAAAATGAAAGATAAGTGACCAAAACATTACCAAAAATCGCATATAAATGACCACTTTTGATTTTGTGATTGTTGGTGGCTAATTTTTGGTCTCTTATCACACGACAAAAAATGTGGTCATATTTAGTTTGTTCATGTATAGCTTGTCTTGTGATCATTAATTCGGTAGTATATTTGGTTATTAATTTGCTCATATATTGTGACAATTAATGACCAAATTAATGACCCCAAGACAAGCTATAAATGACCAAACTAAATATGACCACATTTTTGGTCACGTGATAAGATACCAGAAATTAGCCACCAAAACTTCCAGTTGGTCATTTATATGTGAATTTGGTTGTTTTTTTGGTCTCTTATCTCTCATTTTTTTGTCACTTTTCTCTCATTTTTTTGTCACTTTTCTCTCATTTTTTGGTCACTAATTTAGTCATTTTTAGTAATTTTATATGTGAATTTTGGTCATTTTTTTTGGTCACTTATCTTTCATTGTTTGGTCATTTATCTTTCATTTTTTGGTCATAATTTATTCATTTTTAACTGATATTGCAATATCATTAGAGCACGCTAGAATCGAACCACCAACCTCCTGCTTGTAAGGAAAGCGCTCTTCCATTGAGTTAACACTCTTTAATAATTTGAGAACTTAACTTTAGAGTCCTCTACAATGGTAAAAAGATCAATACATGTCGTTGAGAATCTAATGGTTGACAAAAGATGATATATTGTATAAGTTCATAAGATATGACCAAGACATGAAAAACATAAACATAAATATGGAAATGTTATACAATTTTGAAATTCAATAGGATGAAACAAAACCTAGAGATCAACCCATTCTGAAAACTTGTTTCAATCCTTCTAAAAGTACCTAAAGGTTCTAACTCAGATGAACTGAAATTGAAAATTGGTTAATAAGCCATCAAATAAACTGAGGAAGACACAAACCTTTCTTAATAATCAAATCAGTTTTCAAAATTCCTTAGAGGCTCTGAATTTTTTTTCTATGAAAAGTGTCATGTCCCCATCCCAATCAGACTACTAGTTAACAACGTTTCACCCACCTATTAGTTCCCTAGGTTGGGAAGGAGGAATTAAATATTGCAATAAGGGAGCTATGGGACCCAAGAGAACCTTAGTTTGTTATTTACACATTAAATTGGGTCGTACAAATAATATATATGGAGAAAATAAAGTGGCATTGCTTCATAAGGACATTTGGAGGTTCATGGAGACCTTGGGTGGCTAGATTCTTCCTTACACATGTCATGAATTAACACCAAATTCAAAATTATGAGTAATGGAACATTATTGGAAGGTTAATAGGTGTCAAGTAACATATCATGAGCCCTAGTATTCGAATGGGTGAAGAGTAGTAACTCCCTATAGAAGAGGAAGAGGCTAGGAAGAAACTAGGTGCCACTTAGAGAGAGATTTCCTGCATTTTATGACAACAATGATGGAATATTCTATGAAAATTCAGAACTGATTGTAGACCTATGACAACCTAACATGTCAGGGATAAAAATAGCCTCCAAGAGGGTGTCCTTTGGGTTTGGTGGCAACAATTTGTATTTGGAGGAAGATGAAGGGTTGACGAGAAGGAAAAGTGTCATGGAGGTTACTAAACATCAAGGATGAGTTGGATGGAGTTACGAGAGTGAATTATACCTTGGAGGTTATAAAAATATGTCGTGGGGAATGAGAATGAATTTTTATCATTTGGGAATTTTCCTTTGGAATTTTGGAAAGCACTAGCTTGTCCATTGCATGGTGAGTGCTCACTTACCGTGCTAGTGAGCCAATTTAGAGAGAGCGAGATTCTCATCCAATTTGCTTGTGGGAGAGGCTATCCTGACCTCTCATTTGTATATTAATGGGGTTTTTTTACTCTATATAGTATTCTTCTACTATTCTTGACCCATCTCTCCTCCCATTCTCTCAATCCCCACTTAAATATTTCTATATTTCTCTATGATGGCGTACTTGTGTGAATGGTGATTACACCCCATTGAGTGCAGTTGATGCCAAATAATGGGTGAATTATTTATGGATCTGTAATATGTATCCCATCCTCTCTGTAATTCTAAATCAGCATAAATACATATGCAAATATCCACATTTTCAAGCTTGGTTGTGACTAGTTTCCATGTGTTGATTTCCCATTTCAATGGAGTTGTATATTTGATGCATGTTGTGACTTGTCTATGATGCTATATGATGTTAGTGATCTATTAAAATGATTTTAATGGTATATATTCATTTTTATTTGTTCTGAACCATTATATACACAATTTGTGAGTCAAAGTTGAGCTTTTACATGTTATTTCCCTTAAGCAAATACCACTGAATTTATGCATTCTAATATGAAGCTTTACACCTATGTTTCAGAACTCTTAACCATACCAAATGGAAGTAAATGAAGTCTAATAACAGTCCCCATACTATTTTTTACAATTTTGGAGGCTCACATAGGATTTCGAGAGCCATTTCTGCTCACACCCTAGGGGGAATTGCACCATAAATTACTAGTAATTTTACCATTTTTGCTAATGTTACCAAATTGAGTTGAATATGTATATAACATGTCATAATTTTATAGGAGAGTATATTTAGTGTTCCTAAGACTCCCCATATTATTCCCCACCAAATTCTAGACCCTCTTGTGCCATTCGAATTCCCTAGAGTCAAGACTAGTCAAAACTAGTCAAGACAAATTTTCCCCAAATTTTGCCTTTGCTAGGAATTTTTGAATTGGGTAATTATAGTGGTATTAGAGCATGATAGTAGAAACTGTTGGAGTTGTACATTCATGTTTCCAAATGATTACCTCCCTCCGTTAGAATTTGAGGCTGGATACCTTAACTGTGGAAGGGAAGAAAGTGGATAAGTTAGTTCTTTTTACAAGGAGATTAAGGAAAAACTAGGACTGGGAGACATGGATGAAAAAGAAAATTTTGAGGACCTTAATACATTCATTAAATAATCTCTTGAAGGGATGAACAAAACATTTATGCAACGATTTGAGTTGTTGGCTAGCCAACTTGGGGGAAATTCATCACCAGGGAGTAGTAGTAGTTCACCTCATGTTGAGAAGAAGACCAATGGGGAAGCCATTTTTTCGAAGACTGGACCTCATAACCAATCCCATGAGGTCAAGAATCATAATGGACCTGCAATACCTAAGTTTTTAGAGTCCAAATAAGGCCCTTACACTACTTATGATGTGAGGGAAACAACAAATGATTGGAAACAACTAAGTGATGAATGTCGGAAAGTCCTACCTTTCGATCAGTTCATTAGAGCCTCTCTTAAGTTTAAGCAAGGAGGAAGTGGGAATAGGGAACCTCCTATTAATAATGAATTAAAGTACACCATGGGAAAAGTAACTGTTCCTTCCTTTGATTGTTCTTCACAAATGTTTTCTAGTGCTTGGTTGCAAAAATTAAGTGTGTATTTTCAGTTAAATCCTATGGTTGAAGAAGATGCATTGAAAATGGCCATTTTGCATATTGAAGGGGAATCTAGTGATTGGTGGTTCCATGGTATTAGAACCTTGGTACATGATCATATTTTATCTTATGATGGTTTCTGCAATACATTAATGGAGATATTTTAGAGGAAAGACCCCAAACTTCCTTTCAAAGAATTAGCACAATTGAAGCAAGTAGGAACTCTTGAAGCATATATGTTTGAATTTGAAAATATTTCAGTAATGGTTTTTGATCTATATATGGCTAGGTTGGTTTTATTATTTACTGAAGGATTGATAGAACCTTTGAGAGGGCTCATGAAAGCCCATAAGCCATCCGCATTGAAGGATGCCATGAATTTGACAAGAGATTTGCATAATGTGTTTCCAAGAACCAAATACCCCACAAGACAAATTTCCCTTCCAAGTTAAAGGAAGGTAATAAACCATGGAAAAATGATTCCTCTACCAAATAAAATAAAGGAGTACCGAGCAAAGAAGAACTTAGAACAAATAAGCTATGTTTCACATGCCAACAACCTTGGGTTCCACGACATAAATGTGCCAAGGGTAAGGCACACTACATTGAAGTTTTATTTGAAGATGATGAAGAGGGGGAGAAGCATGAGGAAGCACAACTTGCAGCCCAAGAATAAGGGTATGAAACAATAGAGGAAGAACATCCCACTCTTAATATAGGAAAAATTGCATTACTCTCAGGTGTACCTAGGTTCCACATCTTGAGGCTCAAGGGTAACATATAAGGCCAAAAGGTCACGGTTCTAGTGGATGGTGGAGCCGCTCATAAATTCATATATGCAGCCTTGGTGGAGAGGATAAATTTACAAGATGAAAATTTTCATGGTTTCACGGTCATCATTCCAGGTAACAATTCTATAGATTGCGCTAAATGGATTATAATGCTTCAAGTTACTATAGGAAATAATACTATCACTAACAATTTTTATGTAGTGAATGTGGCTGATACAAATGTGGTTTTGGGATTACAATGGTTGTATTCTTTAAGGGAACATAAAATGAACTATCAAGTCCCTGAAATGAGGTTCAAAAATTCGGAAGGGAAACCCATCTTGTTGAGGGGAATGCACACTTACCCAAATCAAGTGGTGTCCTCTTACATCATGAGGTCTATATTGAGGCATGTAGACATAGAATGGGTTGTTGAATGTTTAATTACATCTCCTAAACCTCACTTTAAGGTTTCCAGTCATCCTAAGGAGATAGAGAAATTATTGAGTAAGTGTGAGAGGGTTTTTGGAGACCTCCCCCTAGGAAGACCACCAGACAAAGGGGTGGATAATATAATTGAGTTAGAGATAGGAAAAAAACCTATCAAAATGAATCCTATAGACACCCCAAAAGGATTCAATATGAGATTGATGATTCCATTAAATAAATCTTGGAGTTGGGTCTCATAAGGCCTAGTTCCAACCCATATGCTTCTTCAGTTGTTATGGTAAATAAAAAGGATGGAACTTTGAGGGTGTGCATTGATTTTAGAGCATTGAATAAGAATATAGTGAAGAACAGATATCCCATCCCAAGAATTGAGGATATCATGGATGAGCTCCATGGAGCCAAGTTCTTCTCAAATATTAACCTTAGATATGGTTATCATCAAATTCGAATGAGGGAAGAAGACATACCAAATACTTCTTTCAGATGCCACTATGGACACTATGAGTTTGTTGCCATATCCTTTGTCTTGAAAAATGCACCTACCACATTCCAATCATGTATGAACACTATCTTCCACAAGAAACTTAATAAGTTTGTACTAATTTTCTTTGATGACATTCTTATTTATAGTAAAACATGGAAGGAACATTTGCATCATCTAGAAGAGCTATTAAAAATTCTTCATGATCAATCTTTGTTTTCTAAGCTGTCAAAATGTGAGTTTGGTTTGAAAAATATCTTGTATATTGGAAACATCATTGGTCAATATGGTGTGAAGGTGGATATGGAGAAAATAAGATCCATTATAAAATGGCCTCGTCCCAAAAATCTCACTGAATTGAGAGGATGCATTGGAATTTGCACCTATTATGAAAAGTTTGTGAAGGGGTTCTCCCAAATCACTTCACCACTCACTGATTTGACAAAGAAATATGATTTCAAATGGAATGAAGGGGCTGAAAAATATTTCCAAAGAATGAAAGAGGTAATAAGAAACTGTCCTATTCTATCCTTTCCTGGTTTTTCTAAACCATTTGTCTTGGAATGTGATGCATTGGGAGAAGGCATTGGAGCAGTCCTAAAACAAGGACAACACCCAATATATTTTGAGAGTAGGAAGCTACATCCACATGAGAATATTTACTCCATTTATGATAAATAAATTTTAGCCATCATGCATGTTTTGATCAAGTTTAGACAATACTTGGTGGGAAACAAATTTGTCGTCAAAACTGACCATAACAACTTAAGGTTCTTCCTCACTCAAAAGGATATAAATGAAAGGCAACAAAAGTGGGTGAGTAAGATTCAAGCATTTTAATTTGATATTGAACATGTGAATAGAAAAAATAATGTGGTAGTTGATGCCTTATCTAGAAGACATTCTATTTCTCTAATGGATGTAGCAGAAAATTGGAAAGCCACATTAGAAGTAGAGTATGCCAAGGATAAGTTTTCTTGTGAACTTTTTTATGGGACTAACCATGATTATAGGTATAAGGTGTTGGAAGGAATCATCTACTACAAATATAGAATCTATTTGGTCCCTAGTTCGATTTTGAAGGAGAAAATTTTAAAGAAAGCTCATGATTCTCCTCTAGTAGGTCACCTCGATTTCTTCAAAACATACCGAATGTTGAGGAAAATATTCTCA
Organism: Pseudotsuga menziesii; assembly: GCA_001517045.1. Taxonomy (NCBI): domain Eukaryota; kingdom Viridiplantae; phylum Streptophyta; class Pinopsida; order Pinales; family Pinaceae; genus Pseudotsuga; species Pseudotsuga menziesii. The sequence continues at coordinate 171,259 of LPNX010583643.1, read as the reverse complement.
TGGAAAGGGTTGAAGGATGATGTTTTGAAGTATGTTAATTAATTCCCCACATGGCAGGAAAATAAAGTGGAGCACACAAATCCAACTAGCCTCTTACACCCCTTGTGTATTCTAGAACAAAAATGGGAGAGCATTTCCATGGACTTCATCACTGGTTTTCCCAAGGTATTTGTTAATGATTGTATATTTGTGGTGGTGGATAGGATCACTAAATTTGATCATCTCTTTGTTGTTACTACCACTTTCACTATTGCACAACTAGATGAACTATTTTTTAAATAAGTTTTCAAATTGCATGGACTTTCTAAGAGCATTGTTAGTGGCAGGGATAATAGATTTTTGAGTGCATTTTGGAAAGAACTCTTCAAAATGGTGGGGACAAATTTGACACCTAGAACAAGCTAGGGCATGCCATGGAAACCCTTGGACCCCCTGAATGGCCAACAAACAACATTTAGGGCCTCAAAACAATTGTGGAAGTTTGGGACCGAAAAAAATATAGAAATTTGCCAAGAAGAAGGAAAACCATTGCAAGACAATGGAATAGGTGAGTGGCCACTAGCATCCACTTGGATCATATATACAATTGCATACTAAAGAAACACCTTTACCTAAATATGTAATAGACCAAGTAGATCTTAAATAAATCCTAAGTGTGTAAATATTATAACATCTTGTTCACTAATCAACTACCTTTCAATTGATTTTTCCATACTTATAGCTTCAACAAGTTCTTAGTTCCCAATAGCATTATCTCATTGTTGATAAAAGTTTTTAACCTAGAAAAAATACATTTTTCAGTAGTTTCACATTTGTAAGATTAGGAAATCTAGTTGCAATAACTTCCCATTTGTGGGTATATTTGTTCATTGTTCCCATTTGTTGTAAATGTGAAAATATGGTATAGGTATCATCTTCTTCATCATTGTGAAACCTCCAACGGAGCTTTTCTATGAACATTTGTGAGTTAATTGAGAAACTACTAGTTTTCTTGGACCACCATGTGAACCAATCATAATCATCACCTTCTAGACATACATATGCCAATGATATCATTTTTTATTTACTGTTGTGTGGTTTCATATACAAAATTCCATCGATTTTACTAACCCACATGATATCCCTTCCATTCTCCAATCCTTATTTTTAGATATCTTGGTTTTGATTTTATTTTGATACCTTGTGTTATCTAGATATCTTTGGTAATTTGTGTTTGGCAGTTCTAGATTTGGTGGAAATCTTAGGTGGGTTGTACAAATAATGCATCTACCCTTTCTGTTAGTTGATCAATCATTTCATTGTGATCATTAGGTATCTTCTATGTTTCATCCCTATCATCATTTTTTATTCTTAATAGAATTTGGCATTGTTCTTCTCATCATTTTTAAGAGTTATCCATCAACTTGTCAATTATTTCCCTAAACATTTTATGTGTTTCAACATTACCAAGGCGTTATCTTAAGTTGTTGATTTCATCACTATGTCAATTAACGTCTATCTATAATTCATCATTGCTAACCATATTGGTATCAGTGTTTTTCTTTGTAAAACCCACTTTAATATTACTTTATATATAAAGGTTTTAACTTGTGAAAAAATAAAAATAAATGAAATTTTAACTTGATTTAAAACCAACCAACTTTACTTTATAGCTTCCATTTTTTATTTTAAGAATGGGGGGTTGAGACTTATCCTAAAAGGGTCACATAATTTATTTATTTTTAAAGGACAAAAGCCACACAAGGTGGCATGTCCCAGCGCTTTGGAAGGGGTGGCATTTATGAATTTTGTATGAAAATAAATGAAAGACTTTAAGAAGAATATGAAAATAATACATACCTTTAGAGACGACATTTGTTGCAATCGTACAAAACACTCAAACATCCAAAAATGATATCATTTGTTTCAAATCAAACCACACTGTTGTCGCAAAGCTGACCGCATCGTCTAGAGACTACTATTGTGTGAAGGGGTGAGATACTAGCGTTATATGTTGAAGTTGTTCATTATTTGAATTAAAGAGTTCATGCCAAACACTGCCAAGGGGTGAGATACTAGCATTTTATATCGAAAATTTCTCATTATTTGTGTTAATGAACACATAAGGCAAATGACCTTGTAAATATTAAAACATAATTTATAAATGATTAGTGGATGTGTTTTTCTCTTGAAAGTTGCGACAGTTTTATATGTAAAACCATACCAATAATGTGTTATATGCAACGTTAATGCGGTAAACATAACCAGCTAGGTTCCAATCTAAGCAAGCTTTATTTCATCAATAACTGAAATAACTGAAATTGATTTTTGGGAAACAAATTAAAAAAAAATAAAAATTATAAAATAGCGATGTATTTGTAAAATAAATCGTTAAAATTAGGAAATTTTTAAGAATCTATATTTATTTAAAAGTGTATAAATCTTGATGAATTTTATTGATTTTTAAAATATCAACTATTAAATATTTGGCAATATTTTTCTAAAAGTATTTCAATCCTAAGAGTTTTATATAGTTTATATAATAATTTGGTGATTTTTTTATTGAACAAAATTTACCCCATCAAAATTAAGCAAAACAAGTATTCAAAAAATGCAAATTGACAATTCTTTGTTTGGAAAAAACCATGGAAAAATAACCCATGGGCTAAATTTCGCCCTTTAAATTTTTCTTAATTAAAAGTGGTGATATTTACTCTTCTAATAGAACTCTAATCAGCAAGAGAGTGTTATGATATTTAGACATTTAGGAGTTAGTTAAGATCAACTTGTGTAATATATCTGTTAGGTAAAGTGTGTTTCTTTACTATGCATTAGTATGTTTTTGTAAATATTTTAATCTGACGGTCACGATATGTTCTAGACATAAAATGATCCAACGGTTCAACTTCTCTTAGATCATACCTATCCTTGATCCGTGGCTTAACACCCGATTGGTCCATGATCGCTATTTAAAGATCGTGGAGGGTCCTTGGCTAGTTTATCGATTATGAGAAGCTCATTTGTAACTTTCTTTTTTTTGCATAATAAATTGCTCCAAGTAGCTATTTGGCTGGGGCCATGGACTGTTTCCCTCTTGAGGGTTTTAACCACGTCAAAACATCGATGTGCTGATCTATGATCTGTTTGTGTGAGTGGTTGCTCTAGGTGTTTGGACTTTTGTGAGTACCTTGTGTACCCGAACATGGTATCAGAGCGTTTATGAAGAGCCGCTTTCGGTTGTGATCTAAATCTTGAACTGTTGTTGCCGAAACTTTGAAAGGGTTTCTGGTTCTGGAATTTTTTTGCATTTGTAGCTTGTGAGTGGTGTTCCATTGCGTTCGGAGCGCCATTTCCATCAAGAAATAATTTTCGTTTCATCAAAAACTGTTTCCGTTTGATCTAGAAACACTCATTTCGGCAGATCTGAATGTATAATGTTACAGTGACGGTTTTGTTTTATTTTTTTAAATTAAAAAAAAACCACTCATATTTTTATCAGTTTTATTATTAGATCTTTTTTTTGGTCTCGGATTTTTGCTTTCCCTGTCTACATATGCTCTTTGCTGTGCAACGATCGCGGAAAATCAGAAACATAAAGGGAAAGGGTTTTTCTCGGCCACGTATGCTCTTCGCCGTGCACCTTGTGCGATCGTGACGAATCAGAAGCCGAGAGAAAACATAGACTTTCCAGGTAAGCTAACAAGATCTAACCCCACAAGAGTGGAAAATTTTTTTGTTTTTGTTTTTTGGTTTGCGGTGTGATTTGTAGAAAAAAGAAGCAAGCACAGAGACCGAGAGAGAAGAGTAAAAAAAAAATCCCACTTCCTCATTCCCTTCTTTTATGTACCTTTTAAACTTAGCTCACTTGGTCCAAAGTTGCTTTATTTATTAATAGGTCTTAAGTTCAAGTCTTATTAAGTTATTTTTTAATAGTGCATGCAATTTATATTTTTAAGTTACTTTATTGTAAAAGTGCATCTCACTTAAAAATAAAATAAAATATAAAGTGAGTCACTTAAGTTTTTTTTATTGCCGCACTATTTAAAGTAACATTATTGTAAAAATGAAAATAACTTATTTTACAAAAGTGATTCACTTAAAGCAACTTTTTTGTAAAGTGATTGTCAAAGGTTCGTCTTGGGAAGAAGGGGGTTCTTTTTTTTTAGTTGGTCAATTTTATATCTGCCACGTCACTATTGGGGACATGAGTAAACATTTTCTTTGATTAAGAATAACTTCATCATACGGAATCAGTTTTCAGTGCCATTTTTTTTTAACCAGCATGATTTTTCAAGTTCTTTACATCCAGACAATTGGTTTTTGTTTTTCAGCCATTATTTTATAGTATGGATGCCCCTTGTGATATTCTACTTACTAATTCTAACTATTTTTCATAGAAATCTCATATAGAGGATGTTTGTTGGAGGAGCTAGTCGGTAAGCTGACTAAGTCGATTGACCGACTAATTAGAGATTAGGTTGGCCGCATAAGGTCGCGTCGGTTGACCAAACCAACAAGTAGTTATATGTAACTTTTTGTAAATCATATATATTAGGTTGTTGATCCAAATGAGAACTTGGTTCAGTTCTATGTTTGTATGGACCCTTATAATATAATATAATCCGTTATTCTACATCTATGTTCTTATTTCTTGTCTATGTTATGTCTATATGCTTCAATGTGTATTATTAGTAACCCCCTGTGATCCGTGAGATTACAACATTGGTTCCGTTGCCGGTAGTACATATCTGAGATGAATACAAGCAAATGATATCAGAACAGGAGATTAAGAACTGGTGGGAGCGTAAGATAGAAAATTATTTACAGAATTACGTGCGAAGAAACAAATTAACAACTGCTCAAGAGAAGGAAAGATTCTTCACTGAAACTCATGAGAAGTTCGTAGAATCGGTAACACAGCTTTTGAAAAAACTTCTGGATGAGGAATCCAGAAGTGACTAAGGACCAACAGTTGTTAGAGAAATTGATTCGAGGGGGAAGAACATACCTGTCAGAGTGGTTTGAAAAGATCACCGACGAATTCTGTGAGGAGCAAGCTATAGAAGAAAGAACTTCGGTAAAAACCATTCAGAATAAATTCTATACAGACCTTACCGAGCAGTTCCTGTGCTCCTTACCGACATTGTTGTTCAAATTCCTGATAGAAAAAGGAGTGGGTCATATTATCGAACCTCGTCCATCACTACACGAATTTCCACCAAATTTTAACTGGGCAGAGAAACGAAGGAAGTGGGAGAAATTCATTGTCGAAAGGGAGTGGGAATATTTCCTAAGCAAGTAAACAGAACTATCCGAGCTTTCTAAAGCGTTAGGTAGGCCATGGGGGGGTATTTGGTCATATGTCGGGGTAAAGTAAATAGGATTATAGTTGAATAAAAAGGAGATACCATCACCGGTGATGAAAAGTCAACCTAAAAAGGAAATCAAACGGACAGTGACACACAAAGGTACGACAGATTTACATAGAATAGAGAGAGAGAAGAGGCTGAAAAGAAGGGAAGAAAGAAAAGAAAGGGTTATAGCACTGGAAAGAGAAATGAGTACTAGGGTGACAGACCAAGAAAGAAATCCGCCAGAGTCGGGTCATGACTGACAGGAAGAAGGTGTGGATGAAGAGGCATAACCCATGGAAGAAGACTTGTGGATAGAGAAGCGAGAAGCTCTCCAAATAGAAGTTTCCCAAGAGATAAGACCTTTGTCTCCAACTAATATGAGTACTAGGATACAATCCATTGTCAAAGAAGACCTAATACTAAGAGCTAGTGAGTTTGGTATATGGAGCCGACTATACAACAAATTAAATGATGATAATCATCTAGTGATCCGTCGACCAGAGGAAGGAAACTAGGTCACGCTTCAGGTGTACCCTTCCAACCAAAGTATCCACTTACTTTACCCGACACATGAAGAAGCACCCCCCTTGCCAAATACATCTTTGGAGAATATAGAACAGTCGGACTTGTAGACAAATAATTGCAGTTGGACATCGACAGTATAATTCGACCCCAACCAACTGCTTGTCAGAGAAGAAATGACAAACAAAACAACCAACATAAACAAAATTTTAGTCAACAATAGCTCTGCACAAAGAGACAAGCAAAACATCCCACTACCCCCACCACCACCACCCCCACCACCGCCACCTCCTGGAGAAGATAGCGACAGTGAATCCGACATGGGTCACGGATCAACGCATATCCCTCTATACAAGGGTGACGAAGTTCCTAGACAACATTGGTTCATCTATGAGTCGACATGGGAGGCAAATTGGGTCACAGCTGAAGATCGATAGATGGCACAGCTCACTGGTACCTTGAGAAAAATAAAACTAACGTGGTACATGACCTTTACTGAGAGAACCCCTCAAGCATCCAAAGAAGAAATTAAAGCACAATTTTTGTCGTTCTTTAAAACCCCAGATGCAAAACATCTGGCAGCTAAAAATTTGAAAACAACACTGCAAAAGCCAACAGAATCTGTTCGAGAGTACGACAAACGTTGGAAAGAACTCCTCAGCCAACTAGATTATGTAATTGATGAAAAACTATTAATTCAGTGGTTCCTTGTAGGTCTATCACAAAAAATTCGGCGGCACATAAGCCTGGAGATGTTTAAAACGTATGAAGATGCACTTACTAAAGCTCTACAAGTGGAGATGGACAAAGATTTCCTAGCATATCCACGAATACTAGACTGGAAGAACAACTCGAAATCATGCGAAAATCATTGAAAGAGATGAACCTTAAGAATTAGGATGTCTGGTGCACAAAATGCTCAACGGTCGAACACACAAAAGATAACTGTCGACAAGACATCAGTCGACAGGATGTTCGATTTGTTCAGACAAAGTGCTTTTGTGACATATGCCAAGAACATGGAGAACACACAACAAAAGATTTCCTGTATAACATGAAGAATGGTAAAGCATCTTGGTGTGCAATCCATGAAGTTAAAAGTCATGCCACGGTCGACTGTCACCTAAACTTAAAAAATCGACAAAACTACCAAGCATTTTACTAGACAAATGTAGTTGCATAGAACAACGATAACAATCAGTGAAACAATGCTCAAAACGAACAGAATAATCAAAGGTACAAGGTCATTGATATGAGCATTGGTTTGACAACTGACGTGGAGGATATGGAGGTCAAGGTCGATTCTCTAGGAATTGCGACAATCAACCATGTCGACCCATCCAATGTTTCACATGCTACAAAGAAGGTCATCGATATGCAGACTTCCCATACAAGGATAGAACCGATTTAAAATTTTGTACTAGCTGTGGAATCAGGGATCACTCATTACAAGATTTCCCTACTATGCTTGATCAAATCAATAAAAAGAAAAATGTTAATGTCTTATCGTGTGTTCAAAAACATGATGTAATAAATATAAAGAATCTGCATATAGTAACCCAACAAGGGACAAAAATTGGGAGTGATAATCCATGCATAAGCAAAATAAAATAAAAAAATGATTATCCTAACCTAGTTAAATAAAAACAACTGTATAAAGACGCAATGAATGTATTTAAAGAATTTGCTCGACAAGAAGAAGCCAATGATAGTCAACAAAGCACAGTTAATGATATAATACGTTTAGTACAAGATGATAAAGCGGTATCTCATTTCATTGGCTTATTGTATAATATGAAACACAACAATAATACAGAAAAGAAAACAAAAAACATATGCAGTTTAAACCAGAAGGACAAAAGTGATGCCGACCCACCTGTCGACCTAGAAATTGAAGGATACCATGTTCGACAAGTTGTACTTGACTTTGTCTCACAAGTAAACATTATGACTCATGACACTTGGGAACAATTGGGTAGACCTCGACTATACGAGTCAGGAATATACCTAAAATTAGCCGACCAAGGTCTGATTGAACCTATCGGAGTTTGGAGAAATGTCGACATGACAATAAAAGGAATATCGACCAAAGTCGACTTTGAAATTATTGACCCTAAGGAAGGATCCAGTTCCTTCCCAGCATTAGTAGGTCGACCTTGGGGAAGAAAAATGAAAGCATCGATACCCTTAGACAAGGAAAGGATAAAACTAAAAGGGAATGGACAAAAAGTCATAGTACCTATCCACCCATCCCAAAGAGAACCTTGGATAGAACCTATTGATGAAGAATTCAACATCCGACAATTATATCAAATACAAAACAATGAAGACTGCACATAACCTAATGTCTATGGTGAACTTCACTTAGGCAATCAAGATTTAGTAGGATACAACTCAGATGCAGAATTATATGATTGGGAAGTCGAAAACTACGAAACACAAGTAAGAGGTTGCTAGGCCATTCAAATAGTGCAGAAGAAACCAGCCTAACAATGCTCCTTGGTGTCCATCACCCCAAAAATATTTGAAAAGAAAACCAGGGAATATCCTACCCTAAAACCAACAAATGTAAGTATCAAACAAATCCCAACATACAAAGAAAGAGAATCACCAGTTATGCATATAGAACAAGTATCCAAAAACATTGGTGAACATGGCTGACTACAAAGCTCAGTCGAAACCTTCATAGGACAAGCTACTAGATGGTGGGATACCCATCAATCAAGATTGCAGACATGGACAACAGCTTCGACTTACTTTATAGAAATATTCGGAGGAAAAAGGTTAACCAATCAAGCCCAAATACCTATGTTCATCCAAGGGTAGGATCTAGAATACCACATAAGAACATGTGAAAAAGAATGGAAAAGACTTGGGTATAAGGATGAACGTACATGGCCACACCTGTTTCCATCGACACTATCTGACTTACCAAACAAATGGTACAAAATGGAAGAAGCTAGGGGTGAAACATTCCTATGGCATGAACTTAGAGAGAATTTTATCAAAGACTTCAGCTTTATACCATAAGACAATAAGTTAGTCGAAACTGTAAAACAAATCAAGGTATTTATAGAACCGACCAGGAACAAAACCCTGACACAAAATCATGACCAACTGACAATAAGCTACAATAACATACAAACCAAGACAACACCATAGTCAACAAGAATACAAATGGAAAATGAAAATCCGGAAGGGAAAATCTTTCGATGGAAATCATACCATTCAGAAACAACAAAACCAATTCGTACAGTACTCAAAGTCGAGACAGCTGACAAAAAGGACACCGACCGAATGACTGCAGCAGTATTTCCTGCTACATTTTCACAATTTAAATAATGGAGTTGACCAATCAATGAAGCCAAAGAACCAAAAGGGTTAGATGCTAAAGTGAAAACTAAAGAATTCAACATGTCAAATGATGGTTGACCAAAAATGGAAAATATTGGAGACTACTGGAGTGAAGAACAAACAATAGAAATAGTAGACTTACTAAAATAATTCTATGATGTATTCGCTAGATACTACAAATATCTCAAAGGTCTAGTCCATGAAATGGGTGAAATGAAGATCGACATTAAACCTGATGTCCGACCTGTAAAGAAGAGACCATATAAATTAGCTCATAAATACAAAGAGATAGTCAAGAAAGAGATTGATAATATGCTTGTAGCAGGAATTATCTACCCTATTGACCAATCGGAATGGGTAAGTCCAATGGTTGTTCAACCAAAGAAACACAATCCAACCAAGCTAAGGATCTATGTTGACTTTAGAGACTTAAATAAAGTTGCATTAACAGACCCATTTCCAACACCTTATGCAGATGAAATCTTAAATGAGGTCAGAGGACATGAATGCTACTCGTTTACAGATGGATTCTCAGGTTATAACCAAGTACCAATAGCCAAAGAAGACTAGAAAAAGACAACATTCGTATGTGAATTTGGATCATTTGCTTACAGAGTTATGCCTTTTGGACTAAAAAATGCACCTACAGTATTTTCGAGAATTGTTGTCAAAAAATTTCAAGAAGATAGTTACAAAACAATGGCAGTATATTTTGATGGTTGGACAATATACTCTATGTTGAAAGATCACTGCAAATGGCTAAGGCTCATGTTGGAATGATGCTGAAAAATCTAGCTATTTCTAAACATAAGGAAATGCATATTTCTAACCCTTATAGGGATACTATTAGGACACATTGTCTGCAAAGAAGGCATCAAGGTTGACTTTGCAAAAATAAAAATTATCCTCAACTTAAGACCACCAGTGAACCCAAAACAAGTCAGGGTGCTACTTGGTCATACAAGATATTACAGGAAATTCATAAGGTACTATTTAGATATGACCTATCCATTGGAAGAACTATTAAAAGAAGATCAGGAGTTTGACTGGATAGAGGAATGCAACATATCATTTGAAACACTAAAAATGAATCTAGTCAAAGCACCCATTCTAAGGTTCCCAAATTGGTCGACCAAATTCCATGTACTGATCGACACATCAGGCCTAGCAATAGGAGCAATCTTAACTTAACCAGGGGACGACGGAATGGACTACCCCATAGTTCACAATAGTAGAAAACTAAATAAAGTATAAAGAAACTATTCAACAACAGAGAGAGAAGCCTTAGGAATGGTTTTTGCACTACAAAAGTATCAACATTACCTACTAGCCAACCCTTTCATTTTTTATACCGACCACCAAGTATTAAAATATCTTGTAAATAAACCCTTACACCATGGAAGATTTTGTCTATGGCTACTTCTATTCCAAGAATTTGCATTTGAAGTCGTTGTGAGACCAGAAAAATTAAATGTTGGACTGGACCACTTATCACGAATCAACACAAGAGAGGAACCGATAGGAGTCGAAGACGACTTGCTGGATGCACATTTATTTCGAATAGAAGAAGTCCCAGTAGAATTAGAGGAAATAGCTCAATTCTTAGAAAATGGACAAGCACCAGAGGGAATTAGCATAAAAAAGAAACAAATCTTAGCCATGAAAGCTACACCGTATAGTCTCATAAATGGATTTGTATATAAAATGGGCTTGGATGACATCCTCAGAAGATGCATATTAGAACATGAAAGAAATAATATCATGTAAGAAGAACACTATGGACTAGCGGGAGGACATTTTCAAGTAGACAAAACTGCCAAGAAAATCCAATAGTCAGGGCTATAGTGGCCGACACTATACAAAGACTACAAAAAGTTTGTAAGCCAATGCGACAAATGTCAATGACTAGGTTGACCTATTCCTTGTACAGAAATTCCCTTGATATCAGTAAACCCAATTTTGACATTTAAAAGTTGGACCATCAACTTCATAGGTCCATTCCCCATACTAGCAAAAAAAACAGGTGCAAGGTACATAATAATTGCAATAGAATATGTAACCAAGTGGGCAGAAGGAGAACCAGTCGACACATGTTCTAGTGAGATAGATGCTAAATTTATCTATGAAAATATAATTACCAGATTTGGATGCCCAATAACCCTAATCATCGACCAAGGTTCACACTTTATTAATAAAACCATCAAAGCACTAACAGACCAGTTCAAAATTAACCACCGACGTAGTACAACTTATCACCCCTAGTCGAATGGAGCAATCAATGTATTTAACAAAAAATTAACAAAGGTCCTAACTAAAATCTGTAACACCGACAAGGATGATTGGGACGAAAATATACTTGCAGTATTATGGGCTTACAGAACAACATACAAGCGTTCGATCGACCAAACACCGTTTCGACTAGTCTATGGACAAGAAGCAGTTGTTCCACTACATTTTCAACAGCAAACACCTATCATAGCAGATATTTTACATGTTGATATTGAACAAGCTAGGAAGGACTGACTGATGCAATTAAGCAAGCAGGAAGAACACTGATTGATTTCTCTACAACACCAAGAAATCCAAAAACAACAATAGAAGGATTGGCATGATCGCAATATCAAAAACAAGAATCTGTCGGTAGGGGATCTTGCCTTACTATACAACAGTCGAGTAAAAGGAAAACCCAAAAAGTTACATACAAAATGGACAGGACCCTACATTGTTGAAGAGATTCATGTCAAAGAATCAGTCCGACTAAAGACGTTAGAAGTTATAGTATTTCAGAAACTTGTTAATGGTGCCCGACTAAAATGCTACAAAAAATTAAAACAAGTTCAAAAAAAAAAAAAACTTAAATATAACGACCATAACTGTCAGAGAAAAAAATATAAAAATCTAAAAAGATTAAAAAGTAACACAATAGAACCAACACTCATAACCCAGAATGACAGGAAACCAACGCTTCGACAGCAGACATCAAATCCATCTACATACCACCATCAACCGCTCACATGATCGACATTGACCAATGACCTCGAAGCTCAAATCACACCTTCATGACTACGGTCAGAAGGAGCACCAAAAGGAAATCACCATTAACGCAAAACCCAGAGAATGCATTGGAACATCACTTCCGCCATTAATACACCCATCAACAGAAATGTCAAACACACCACTTATAAATATCAGACCAGAAAAGGATCATTTACAGTATTTCGAAGAGATAGAGAAATTCAGCAATCAAAAAGTTGAGAATCGAGAACCTATAAGAAAAGTTGACCAAGAAGCTGATAAGATGGCGCCAAAACAAACTAGAGACGTAGTTGCAAGGACAAAAGAACTGCAATATGATGAAACCCCATTGATGATAAGGTTAAGAAACATAAAAAATGGCAACGTACAAGAAACCTCATGGGAGAAAACGTGGGCCGAAATCAAGGAATCGGCTTATGTTGACAAGAAACTGACACAAGCACCAGAGAAGATAAATCATAGCTCCATTATGAACTACATGAACACACTGTTCATGGTGTGTTTTGGAGGAACCAAGGAAACAACAGTAAAATTTATTATCAGCTGGTACCACAATGATAAATTTTACTTCGAGAGACCAGTCGAAATATTTGGAGAAGTCATATACAAAATGACTGGTCTCTCCAACCAAGGCGACCCAGTCCCTGTTGGAATAAAAGAAGGACTGGTAGAATGGTTAATTGGAAGGCCCTCTGGGAAGAATTCAAAAGGGCTAATGATTAGCCAGATACAAGCCCGAACACCACAAATCATGGCCAAAATCACAGCAACAGGGCTCACACCTGCAGGTCGAGGGAGCGACCTGAAACTGGATATGCTAGAGGCAGTAGACACAATAGACGAAACATGAAAAGTATACAAATGGAATCATTATACACCAATAGATTGAAGATAACAATCATACGACCAACGGACCAAAGGGGAAGTGTATCGACAGAGCAACAGGTAACCAAACCAGCCGAAGAAAATATCAACCCAGTTCAACAGTAGGAGGGAGGTGAAGAACTAGAAGAAGATATTGAGCCCGAAAATCCCGAGTATGCCATAACCAAAGATACAATTAAAAAACTAGCAAAATAAATAGTAGCTGCAAGAAAAAAGGCAACAGAAAAAAAAGGGAAGGGGAAGAGCAAGCTGATCCTTTCAGAATCAGAAGACAAAGAAGAACTAGTAGCTACCACCATCGACATCATAGAATATGTTGTAGCAAACAAAGTTTTGATCGAGACACAGTTCAAATGCTTTGTCACATTGGGAGCATAGCGGGGTCGAATGAAAAAGGTAAAAAGTACAAACACTTCAATGGTTGAAAATATTGTCGATTTAGTGTCTACACCTCCACCCCCATCTCCGACCCATATCACACAGGAAGAAATTCCACAACTGTTCGAGTACACAGGGTACTCCCAAAAGACCGAACACCTTCAGCAACCGCTTCACACAAATAAAGCACATATCAACACACTGATGTTTGTCACGTGGTTAAAACCCTTGAGAGGGAAACACTCCACAGCCCCAGCCAAAAATCTACTTGGAGCAATTTATTATGCAAAAGAAAGAAAGTTACATATGAGATTCTCATAATCGATCAACTAGCCAAGGACCCTCTATGATCTTTAAATAGATATCATAGACCAATCGGTTGTTAAGCCACGGATCAATGGTAGGTATGATCTACGAGAATTTGAACTGTTAGATCATTCTATGTCTAGAACATATCGTGACCATCGGATTAGAATATTTACAAATGCATACTAATGCATACTAAAGAAACACACTTTTACCTAACGGATATATTACACAAGTTGATCTTAACTAACTCCTAAGTGTCTAAATATCCTAACAACAACTCCCCTCCGTAATCCCAATTGACATATGCAAAAATGCTATGCCGGATACCCTAAAGGAGAGGTTTGAAAAAGACATAGATTTCCAGGCATACATTGAAAAATTGCTTGAACTACTCACCTCTGTCCAGGAGAACACCACCAAGTGTCCTCTGATCGAATCTAGTGGATCAAGACAACTCATTCCCCCACAACCTGGACAAATACCCCATAATCCGAGGTCTGTGGGAATTATAAAATCAACATTTGTGAGGAACCCCGACAAGGCAACTCAAGTTGTCGCAAGTCGAACCTCATCCTTTATCGCATCCGACATCCCACACCCTCCATTAGCCAATGAACCAACAAGAGATGTGGAAGAAGAGAACCTAGAAGAAATCAACTGGGTAATCGACAACCTATTCTCTAACATCCTAGAGGATTCACCACCACAAGTCGAGGACCCGACACCTGACCACATCCCTACCACACCAATTATGCCCGACCATTCACCATCACCATCACCACTTCCCAATCCAGAATCTACACCTGCACCATCTACGCCTAAACCACTTTTACTTGAACCCTCTGCACAAAATCCCCTAGATACACACCCAGCTGTAGAGTTCATCCAAGAGACCCAACCAGAAGTTCTACTGACCGTTGCAGACCAGCAACCAAACAATCCACTACCGAAAAATCAACCACAGGAAGGTCTAACCCTTGCAAATTCATAAGCACAGCAACACGCAAAAAAACATAAACATAAGAGGAAGAGAGATAGAAAGAAGAAGGACCACCAAAAATAATCACAATCGACAATGGTCCACGTTAGCCAACTTGGGTCGACCACTGCAGTCGACACAAAAAAAGCTGAAGGATGGAGAGTTGGGACAACTCTTAGAAACTCTGGCCATCGAAGCAAAAAAAAAAGAAGCCAAACCAGACGCAAGGAGCTCGACAACACTGAGAAGGAACAAGTCAAATCCTTGTTAAAATGCAGAAACCTAGCACAATCTGTAATACCAGGACTGATGGAAATCAACACTGACAAGCCTCTTGAAAAGGCATATCAACTGTTTGAGAGTGTGGTGTCGATCCTACAAGCATAGATGCAAAATACAAAATAAGAACAAAAAGAAGAAACATCTAGATTATTGATGCAGCAGTACACAGCCTTCGCAGAGGCGTACAAAGTACTACAAGACCACATGGAAGAGTCTGTCATAATAGAAGGGGTACTGCAGGACTGGCCTACTTATTACCCGGAAGTCTTTCAGCAGAATCAACAGGCTCGAAAACAAATTCAATCATTAGAAAATAGAAAGAGCATGGAGGAAGCATTGAGAAGCACAATACAAGATCAAATAGTGCTGGAGATAGCCAAACTGTAGAGACTCGAGAAACAAGCACACCAGTGGGTGCAGCAGGCACACCCAATCTTGGAGAAATTAGACACCATCTGCCCACAGATGAAAAGGCTTCTAGAGACAGCAAAAGAAAAATACCAGTTCATGGGACCCGACATGGAAATAATAGCATACATTTCCATTCAGGAGAATATGTGGATGTTATCAAGCATTACAACACTAACCATCGACATCCAGAAAGTACTTCAAATTTGGACAGAATTCCAACATCAACTGGCCGTTACAGCATAAGCAATTGTTGAAGTATGTATACAAAAATGACCAACCATTCGACTTCATAGCCCATAAAAGACAAACAAGAAAATAACTACCTTAGACAGTAAAAGAGTTTTGAGTACTTCCCCTGTTTCTTCGGGACAAAGAAAGATTTTGTTCCTAGGGGAGAGGTTGGAGGAGCTAGTCCTTAAGCCGACTAAGTTGATTGGGCGACTAATTAGAGATTAGGTCGGCCGCATAAGATCGTGTCAGTTGACTGAACCGATAGGTAGTTATATGTAACTATTTGTAAATCATATATATTAGGCTGTTGAGCCAGATGAGAACCTGGTTCAGTTTTGTGTTTGTATGGACCCTTATAATATAATATAATATGTTAATCTACATCTATGTTCTTGTTTCTTGTCTCTGTTATGTATGTATTCTTCAATGTGTATTATTGGTAACCCTCTATGATCCGTGAGATTACAACAATGTTCTACGAAGTAGGGGACTTTTCAGAATTACCTCAAGGAAAGAAACAAAACCCATTGATGATGATAAGAAAATAAAATGGGAAAATAGATGTGATGAAGCTCGTGGATTGATTGAAATGTAAATCTCTACTAATTTGCAATTCCATATATTTGGAATTGATGAACCTGATAAAAGTTGAGAAAAGTTGGAATCTGTGTTTGGTAAAAACAATAAAATTCAAGGTCATGAACTTGAGAATGAGTTGATTTCTTTAAATCCAAGTGATTTTTCATGCATTCAATATTATTTATCTAAGTACAAAACTCTTATACTCTTATGTGAAGAATGCAAGATTAAGAGAGAAGACAAACAATGTATTTATCATATTCTTTCCAAACTTGGACCTGCATGTTATGTTTTTGTATCTACATTTTACTCCATGAAATAATCCTTGACTGTAGCTAGCTGTCAAGAGCCTAGTCTTGAATCCTTTTGTGATTCCTTAATTAGAGAGCAAGATAAACTCATTCAACTTGGAATAATTAACAATGCAGATACATCTGGGAAAGTCTTATTGACCCAACAGAAAGAAAATTACAAGCTTCCCAAGAAACAAAACTTTCGTAATAATAAGCCAAACAAGGGTCCCAAACCCTCTCAATCTACTCCTCCTTTAAAAAATGACAAAGGATCCAAGCCAAAAGGAAAGAAGACTGAGCGTCATTGCAACTATTGTGGGAAATATAATCATGATGAATCTAAGTGTTTCAAGAAGATGGCAGCCTTGGAAGTAGCAATGAAGAAGCACCACATCAATCTAGATTCGTCTTTAGAATCTACCTCTCATGGACATGCACTTTGTACTTTTGGTTATTCTTATACTGCATCTTCTTCTTCTACTCAAAATGAATGGCTCATTGATTCTGGAGCATCTTATCATATGGCTAAGGATCAAGCCATCTTTTCTACTATGCATGAATGTAACACCAAAAAAATATTTGTTGGTGATGATAGATCTCTAAGTGTTGTAGGATTTGAAACAGTTCTAGTAGAAAATGGTCATTTTAGTGATGTACTATGTGTTCCAAGAATTTCATGTAGTTTGTTGTCAGTCTATCAAATCACTCATTATGGTGAAGGTAAAATTTTAACGTTTACACCTCACCAAGTTGTAATCAAGGATTTTAAATATCCTCAACATGTCCAAGCTACCGAAATTGTTGATGATATTATAAGGTTGTAGAAATTTAACAACTTTGGATCATCACATTTTCCTTTAGTTTTTGTTGCTCATAGTGATAACTTGAGCAAACTTTGGAATGAGCAATCTGGTCACTTGAAGCGGACTAAAACTGTTAAACCCACATGAATTCCAAAAATTAACCACAGTAAAATTGAATATTGAATGATAATTTAAGTACAATGATGAGAAGACATTTTATAGGTCAAAATACACCATTTCACTAAAAGGGTGTGATCCTATGTTTTAATTAATACTACATTAATATTAAAATAATTGCTCATAATATTAGATACATGACATTGCCGCTATCTTTTAGAATGATTTTTCCTCAAAGCAAGGGTAAGGATGGGTATTGTTGATGAGACTGTTATGTCTCTCATGATGCGTCTTCATCTGGAAAATTCTTCCACTTAACGAGATATTCCTTGAGTGTTCTAGAACGGAGTTTTATTTCTTGGATTGCAATGATTACCTTGGGTTCCCAAATGACCCTTCCTTCGTCATCTAACATAGGAAGTATTGTTTGTAATGTTTGATGTTTACCCAACATTTTTTTGAGACATGATACATGGAAGACATTGTGGATACGAATTTTATCAGGTAACTGTAATTTATACGCCACTTGACTAATCTTCTGGCTAATCTAGTATGGTCCATAGAACTTTGGGGCCAACTTGTATTTCCCTCCACTTTTAAGGGATACCTATTTATAGGGTTGGAGTCTTACGAATACCCAGTCTCCTACTTCAAATTCTCTTTCGGTTCTGGGTTGATCTGCTTGTTGCCATGTGATTCTGTGCCATGATTAAGTTATCCTTTAGTAATTCAATTGTTTTTTGGGATTTCTCTAGTTGGTTCCTTACTTCTGGAACATTAGTGTCGTTCATAACTAAATCCTTCCAATTTGGAGGTTTGTACCCATATAATGCTTGGAAAGGGGTCATTTTTGAGGAGGTATGGTATGTTGAATTGTACCACCATTCTGCTAAATGTAACCATTGAGACCAATGGTTTTGTTTATCTGTTACGAAACAACGTAGATATGCTTCTAAGAATTTATTTACATCTTCAATCTGACCATCTGTTTGGGGGTGGTAAGTTGAGCTCATATGATTGATGTACCCATTTGTTTAAAGAATTCCCTCCAAAATTTTCCATTAAATTTTGCATCTCTGTCGCTGACGATGACTTTTGGGAAGCCATGCAATTTGTAGACATTTTTGCAAAATACTTCTACAATTTGTTTTGTCGTGTCTATTTTTTTTATTGTCATGAAGTGAGCAAATTTGGTTAATTGATCGACCACTACAAGGATCTTGTCCTTTCCTTCTGACAGAGGTAACCCATCGATGAACTCCATTGATATCTCTTCCCATTTCTGGTTTGGATTGTGTAGGGGTTGAAGTAACCCTGGGGTTAAAACATTTCCACTTTTGTTTCTCTGGAAATTGTCGCATTGTGCCACATATTACTGGATATCTTTCCGCATTCCCTTCCAGAAAAATGACCTTCTTGCATTATAATAAGATTTGAATAATCCTACATGTCTGGTGGCTAGTGAATCATGGGATTCTTTTATTGCTTTAACCTTGAACTTAGAGTTTGAGTTCAAATAAATCCTCCTCTTATACCAAAGAATATCGTTTTTCCATTCAAACTTGGGCTCACGGTTGGAGTTGTTAATTATAGTGCTTGTTTCTGGGTCCTTGGCATATTCACTTTGTATTTCATTCAGCCATTCTGGAATTGCAACTGAGATGGAGTAAGAGGTAATATCCTCATCTTTTCTAGAGAGTGCATCTGCGACTACATTTTCCTTCCCTTTTTTGTGTATTATTTCCATGTCAAAAGCAGCAATTTTTTCTATCCACTTATGTTCTTTTGTGGAAAACATTTTCTATTGAAGTAGGTATTGAAGACTATTATGGTCTGTGTGGATCATGAATTTTCTCCCTAAGAAGTATTGTTGCCACTTTACCAATGCCTGCATAATTGCCAGCATTTATTTATCATATGTAGACTTCAATTGTTCTCGCTTGTTTAATTTCTAGCTCTCAAAAGCTTTTGGGTGTTCATCTTGCATTAGTACTGCTCCCCAACCCATAATCTAAAGCGTCACCTTATATCATGAATGGTTTGGAGAATTCTGGGGTAGCTAATACAGGTGTGGAGGACATAATTCCTTTTAAGGATTCAAAACATTTTTCCACTTCTTCATTCCAATGGAATGCATTCTTTTTTAGAAGGTTGGATAAGGGTGCAGTTCTGTGCGCATAATTCCTAATGAATCTTCTGTAGTATCCCGTTAGCCCGAGGAATCCTATTAACTTGGAGATGTTAGTAGGGTTGGGCCATTCTGTGATGGATTTGATTTTTTCTGGATCAACCTTGACTCCTTCTTTAGATATTATGTGTCCAAGATAGCTCACTTCTTCTTTACCAAACGTGCATTGGACATCTTGGCATAGAACTGATTTTCTTTTAAAATAGAGAGCACCTATTCTAGGTGTGTGAGATAATCCTTCCATGTCTTACTATATATAAGGATGTCATCGAAAAACACTAATACAAAATTCCTTAGGAATGACTGGAATAGGTTATTCATGGTTGCTTGAAATGTCGTTGGGGCATTAGTTAGCCCAAAAGGCATTACCTTAAATTCGTAATGTCCCTTATGGGTTCGAAAAGTTGTTTTCGCCACATCTTCTAGCCTTACTATGATTTGGTAATATCTTGACCTTAAGTCTAATTTTGAAAAGTAACTTGCACCATGCAGTTCGTCCAACATTTCATGGGTAAATGGAATGGGGATTTGTCTTTAATAGTTATTTTGTTTAGTCCTCTGTAATCGATGCATAGCCTAAATGATCCATCCTTCTTTTGTACCAGTACTGTTGGTGCAGCATAAGGACTTTGACTTTCTATAACCACTCCACATTTCAATAAATCATGGATTAATCTTTCAATCTCTGTCTTATGGTGGTGTGGATACCTATAGGGTTTAACATTGACAGGGCTGGATCTTGACTTGATTTCGATGACATACTCGATCTTCCTTTCTAGTGGTAACTCCATGGGGAGGTCTTTGAATACTTTTTTGTATTTTTGGATTAATCCTTGGATATCTAGATGATCTGGTGTAACTACCTCTAAAGTTAATAATTCCATCTCCTGGCATTGTATGACATATGCTGGTGCTCCTTTTCGAATTAGCTTCTCCATTTTGTGGGATGCCACAATTTGCATGTGAGGGGGTTGGAACCCATATAATTTGTATCTTTCTCCTTGCCATTTAAACTTTAAAAAGTGTTCTTGGTGGTTTGCTGAGTAGGTACCTAGTGTTTGCAACCACTGAATTCCTAATACTACATCAACTCCTCCTAAGGGCATTGCGTAAAATTATGACTCAAGGTTATAATCTTGTATTTGCAGCTTAACTTTGTGGCATTTCCCTACTTTTTCGATTTTTTTTCCATCTACTACCATTACTTTCATGTTGGGTACTAGATATATGAAAAGGTTAAGCCTCTTTGTAACACTTATGTCGATAAAATTATGGGTGCTTCCTATGTCGAATAGGACTACAACAATGTTATTTTTTGTATTCCCTTTTAATTTTAATGTTTGTGGTTGGTGTATTCCTGTTATGGCTGAAATTGATATTTTGGGAGTTTCTTCATCTTCTGAATTTGACAAAGGATTTTCGATGTCATGAGTTTCTTCTATGTCAGATTCATCGCTATCTGACTTGTATTCTTCTTTTTCTTCACATTGATATAAGTTCTTGGTGGTATTTTTTTAATTTTAAACATCTGTGTCTTGGGTCGCACTTCTCTCCACAATACTTATACTTTACTTCTTTCATCTGTTGGGATTCTAAGGTGGTTTTGTTGTCATTCCTTAGATGTGGTGGCTGGTATTTGGTGTCGGTTTTCATATTTGGAATAGACCTTCTATCTTTGTCATGGTTTTTGTTCCATGCTTTTTTTAATTTTTCTTCAATGATTTTTGCCTTGCATCTTGCCTTGTCCAAGGTTGATACATTTAGTAGCTCTAGTTCATCTCTTATATAGGGTTTTAGTCCATACACATAAGTCTGGAGGTGTTGATTGTCTGTGAGTTCTAGCACACATGTCGCCATGGCTTCCCATTCGTCAGTGTATTCATCGACATTGCCTTTTTACTGCAGTCTGGTAAGTTTTGTGAAGAAGTGTTTTTCTTTTAAGTATTCAAACCTCTTAAAGAAATAATTTTTGAATGTTCTCCACTTGCGCTTAGTTTCCTGTGTTGTAACCTTCCACCACATGTAACAGTTGTAAGCCTACTCTTCTAGTTGCATAGAGGCATATTTTATCATTTCCTCGTCAGTTGTGATATTGTGTATGGAAAAAAATTCTTTTGCCTTGTTGATCCACACCACGCTCCGTTTTGTGTCTCCATTGAATTTTGACAATTCTAACTTGGGTTTCATTTGATATCCATTCCTTTTTGGAGGAGAAAGTGACTGCTCATGATTTGGAAAGAGATCGTGATCAAAATCTTCTTGTGGACTTCCTCTTTTGGGAGGAATTGTCTTATGATGCCTTGAATTTGAGGATGGTTGGTCTTCCTTTGACATATTGCAAACTAATGTAGTAATTGTGTTTTCCAAATGATGCTCAAGTTTGCTTAACCTGAATTCGAACAATACTGTGATGTTTCTTTTTACACCTTCCATCTCCCAAGATACTGATTCGTTGACTTCTTTTTTGACAATCTCTGATAATTCGATTTTTCTTTTGTGTAGTTATTCTTCAATTTGGTTGATTCTTGAGTGTAAACCCTCAATATTTTTAGAACCTTGGGCTTGGTTAAGCTCTAATTTTTCCATTCTTTCTTTAATTTCATTCATTTCTACCATTTTTCTTGTGCAGGGAGGAATTTTGTTTTATTAAGAATGGTGAGGTTTAAGGAATAATAATTAATTATTATATTAATTATTATATAATAAAATCTTTATTTTCCCTTAAGTTTTGTAAAATGTGAGTAGATTGGGTGGTTGGGAGGAATGAGTGTTACATTTCCCACCTAAGTTCAAATCTCACTTTCTCTTTACTAGTAATTATTTTGCACTTTTATATTCAAACTCAAACCCACTTTAAGAAACCAGGTGTGGTTTCACTTTTACCCTCTCTCTTTCTTTTCCTTTTACTTTTATCTTTTCTTTTTTCTTTTAACTTTTTTTTTTCTTTCCTTTTTTTTTCTTTTTCTTTTGGACAATGTCCAATATTTTAGGGAATCCCTAAAATAAGGCTATAAGCCAAATGAGGCTCTGATACCACTTGAAACTAAAACTCTAAAACCCACATGAATTTTGAAAATTAACCATAGTAAAATTGAATATTGAATGATGATTTAATTACAATGATGAGAATACCTTTTATAGGTCAAAATACACCATTTCACTGAAAGGGTGTGATCCTATGTTTTAATTAATACTAAATTAATATTAAAATAATTGCTCATAATATTAGATACATATCATATGGCTAAGGATCAAGCCATTTTTTCTACTATGCATGAATGTAACACCAAACAAATATTTGTTGGTGATGATAGATCTCTAAGTGTTGTAGGATTTGGAACAGTTCCAGTAGAAAATGATCATTTTAGTGATGTACTATGTGTTCCAAGAATTTCTTGCAATTTGTTGTCATTCTATCAAATCACTCATTCTGGTGAAGGTAAAACTTTAACGTTTACACCTCACCAAGTTGTAATAAAGTATTTTAAATATCCTCAACATGTTCAAGCTACCTAAATTGTTGATTATATTACAAGGTTGTACAAATTTAACAACTTTGGATCATCACATTTTCCTTCAGTTTTTGTTGCTCATAGTGATAACTTGAGCAAACTTTGGAATGAGCGATCTGGTCACTTAAATTATCGCTCATTGCAAAAACTATGTATAGACAATATGGGGATTCTTCCGATGGTATCTTGCAGGGATGGTGTTTGTTCTGGTTGTGTACTCAAAAAACATCATCAATACAGTTTTGATAAACATGCCTCTTGGCATGCCTCGGTTCCCTAGGAGCTTGTGCATAGTGACTTGTGTGGTCCTCTTCCATCTGCTTCCTCTTCTGGTTTCAAAAATTTCTTAAATTTCATTAATGATTACTCCAGACGCACTTGGGTTTATTTCCTAAAACTTGAGAGCGAAGTATTTAACATGTTTTTGGGATACAAGGCCCTTGTTGAAAAACAATCTGGTCATCAAATCATTAAGTTAAGATCTGATAATGGAGGAGAATATGTTAACAAATAGTTCACTACTTTCTGCACTGAACAAGGAATCCAACAACAACACACTATTCTATATACACCACAACAAATTGGTGTAGCTGAACGAAATAACTACACTTTAAAATAAATAGCTAATTGTATGATCCAATCTAAGGGACTAAGTCTTCAATTTTGGGCCGAGGCCATAAATTGTGCAAATTACATAGTTAATCACACCCCCACTAAAGCTTTACAAGGTATAACACCAGAAGAAGCATGGAGTAAAATTAAACCCGATGTAAGTCACTTCCATGTGTTTGGCAGTGAAGCATGGGCTCACATTCCAGATGAAAAACAGAAAGCATTGCAACCTAAAAGTGAAAAGTCCATATTTCTTGGATATTTTGAAGATGTAAAAGGTTATAGAATTCTTCAACCACATTCAAATTATGTAATCATTAGAAGAGATGTTAAATTTGATGAAAATCTCTTGGCCTACAATCCTAACTTGACGGTTGTGCTATCTTTGGCCTACAAGCCTGATTCGACGATTGTGCTTTATTCTACTTCCAACTTCCTTGACATATTTCCAATTCCAGTTTCTAATGATGATGGTGAAGATGAAAATCCACCTCCACCTGCTCATATTCCTCCAGTTGCACCAGCACCATTGCTTCCTAGATGGGTCTGTTCAACATGTGAAGAAACTAGTGATCCAAGAGGTCAACGTCGAACATGTTATCAGTTTCAGCGAGTCTCTTCTCTTTTGGCTCAAGTTTCCGAGAATCATGATCCATAAACTTTTGCAGAAGCTTCAAAAAATCTAGATTGGGATGCAGCTATGGATGAAGAATATCATTCCTTAATGGCGAACGATACTTGGGATCTTGTACCTCTTCCAAAAGGAAGAAACTTATCAGATGTAAATGGGTCTATAGAACTAAGTATGCATCAAATTGAAGTGTTGAAAGACTTAAGGCACAGTTAGTTGCCAAAGGTTTTTCCCAAGTTGAATGGATTGACTAGATTGAAACCTTTACCCCTGTCGCAAAAATGAACTCCATCCACCTTGTTCTTTTCCTTACATCCTTACATAACTGGGAAGTGTTAGGATTATTAATCCTCCCTTGACCATACTGTCTATTAGATTATTTAGGCTAACTTAGGAACCTTAATTAATTAATTGGGTCCACTTAGCATAATGGGGCCACATGTATCAGTCACTGGAGTGTGGGGATCACTGCTAGAGGTTAACTGCCACTTAGTCCATGTGCATGCATCAGTTTGGGAGCCTCCTAGACCAATTCCTACATTTTAGGAGCCACTGGGAGTCCCGGCACCAACCTACTTCAGTTAGTTGGAGTTAGTACTAGTTAGTCTCAGTTTGCCCCCAGTTACTTTCAGTTAGTTCACAATCAGTTAGCTAGTGCAAGCTTTGCATGGATAATCCATAGTTGCATGTGGAGTAGGCTCCTTTTCCCACCTACCACACTTAGTTGCATTGAGTTAACTAGATGCCACTGATTGTTTGATTTGTTGCACATCTGAGATTTGATCTGTTGGACTCTGACATTGATTGAGACACCATGAGTTAGATGGTTAGTTAGCTACAGTCAGATCCAATAGATAGATTTGAATTGCATGTCATGAATTTGAATTATTTTCCTATGTAAACTATTGTAACACCGTATTTTATTATTGTGAATGATACTGTAAATTCCTGAGCAATACTCATATATTTCCTGTGTGGTTTTTTTTGTTTAGTTTGTATCTCCATCCTCCATTTTCTACAAACATTATTAGAACTATCTACTTGAATATCTAAATGGCATTGAACTCCATCTGCCTTGTTCTTTCCCTTGCAGCCTTACATAACTGGGTAGTCCATCATATGGATGTCAAGTCTGCATTCTTACATGGTGATTTACATGAGGAAATTTACATGGAACAACCTCCTGGATATGTTCAGAATAACTCTTGCCTTTTTTGTCACCTTAAGAAATCCTTATATGGCCTTAAGCAAGCTCCTAGAGCTTGGTATGCCAGAATGGATAACTTTCTCCTTGACACTAGTTTTTCTAGATGGCATTTTGACCCCAATTTCTATACCAAGAAAATAGGAAACCATCTCATCATACTTGTTCTTTATGTTGATGATCTTATCCTTATTGGTAGTGACCCTAAGCTTTTAACCCATGTGAAATCCAGTCTTAAGCAAAATTTTGAAATGTCAGACTTAGGAAATTTTCATTATTTTCTTGGTCTCCAAGTATTTCAAACCAAAGAATGAATCTTTCTTTCCCATTCTAAGTATGCTTGTGACCTTCTTCGTTTCTTTCACATGAAATATTGCAAACCAGCCCCTTCTCCCTTCCAGTATGGAGTCAAAATTTCTGCCACTTGTACTTCCCCTAAAGTAGATGACACCTTGTATCATTAGCTTGTTGGTAGTCTCTTATACTTAACTCATTCCCATACTGACCTTTCCTTTTTCGTTGGTCGTGTTTCCCGTTATATGCAAACACCTCATGAAAGTCACTGGAAAGCAACAAAAATAATACTTTGATATATTCGAGTTACATTTTAGTTTGGGATTCATTACAGTACATGGGGGACACCTTTGTTGGTTGGTTTCATTGATTCAGATTGGTTCGGCGATTCTGATGATCGAAAATCTACTGTAGGTTATGTTTTCAGTCTGGGATCTAGACCTATCACTTGGGCTTGTAAGAAACAACAAGCTCTTGCTCTTTCTTCAGTAGAAACATAATATTGAGCCACAGTTAATGCCAGTCAGGAAGCTTTATGGGTTCGAAATATCCTATCAAAGTTTGGATTCGAGTAGCAACAACCTACTCCACTTTGGTGCGAAAATCAAAGTGCCATCAATATTTCCAAAGATTTAGTTCTACATCAATGAAACAAACACATTAAGCTACATATCCACTTCATCAGAAATCTTGTTCATGATCGCGATCTTGAAGTGCTCTTTTTACCTACAGATGATCAAGTTGCAAACATCTTCACCAAGTCTCTAACAGAAGCAAAGTTTTCTAAAATTTGATCTATGTTAGGAGTTCAAGAACTTGTCATTAAGGGGGGATAGGCTCTAATGCCTCCTTCCTTCTCCTAATAGTGTCACTTTGTAAATCCTTCAATCCTATCACAAGTTGTTCTTAAGGGGGAATGTTAGGATATTTAGACACCTAGGATTTAGTTAAGATCAACTTGCGTAATATATTCGTTAGTTAAAGTGTGTTTCTTTAGTATGCATTAGTATGCATTTGTAAATATTCTAATCTGAAGGTCACGATATGTTCTAGACATAAAGTGATCTGATGGTTCAACTTCTTTTAGATCATACCTACCCTTGATCCATGGCTTAGCACTCGATTGGTCCATGATCTCTATTTAAAGAGCATGGAGTGTCCTTGGCTAGTAGATCGATTATGCGAAGCTAATTTGTAACTTTATTTCTTTTGCATAATAAATTGATCCAAGTAGCTATTTGGCTGGGGTCGTGGACTGTTTCCCTCTCGATGGTTTTAACCATGTCAAAACATTGGTGTGTTGATCTGTGATATGTTTATGTGAGTGGCTGCTCTAGGTGTTTGGTATTTTGGGAGTACCCTATGTACCCGAACAAAGAGATTAATTGAATGAAATAAGATCAGTATATATTGCTATAACCAATGCCTTCAAAAAAGAACTCACTCCTATCGCCATAGGTAAAATTTTAGACTAGCATTTGCATGGGGAGGTACAAAGGAACATTGAGAGGGTAAAAATATTGAAAGTGAAAATGTCCTTTCTGCAACAGCGCTTTCTGCATTCATATTTCTGAACTGACCTTTCCACAATTTGTGGGAATTAACTTCTTCCACAATGGCGGGTTGCGGATTGTGGATGTGTACTTTGACTTTTCTCGAAAATCCCTTCCGCAATAGGAAAATCCTTCCTTCAACAATTGCGGATTACGGATTGCGGATTGTAGGTATGCATATGCATTTCAATATTCTTGAAAATTTCTTCTGCAATTATCTTTCCGCATTTACCTTTCAGTAATCACCTTTCCGCAATTACCTTTTTGCAATTACTTTTCCAAAAATACCTTTCCACAATTTACCTTTCTGCAATTACTTTTCCATAATTACCTTTCCGAAATTACTTTTCTGCAATTACCTTTCCGCAATTACCTTTCCGCATATACCTTTCCACAACTACCTTTCCACGGTTACCTTTCTGCAATTGCAGATTGCGGATTGCAGGTATGCATTTCGATTTTTCTCAAAACTGATTCTACAATTCGCTTTCTGCAAAACCTCTTCTGCAATTTGTGGATTGCAGATTGCGAATGTGCCATCCAACTTTTTCGAAATGTTCTTCTGCAACTCCTATGAGCCATCGATCTCTTGCATATTTGATCTCATTCGTTGATTTGTTATCAGTGCAAAACTTTGCATATCTCTTATCTCCTGTTCATATTTTCTTCATGAATTCTTTCCCTATCGTTGATCTCTTACGGATTCAATCTCATTCGTTGATCTACTATCAGTGAGGAACTACACTTTAACTTTGCGAATCTCTTATCTCCCGTGCAGATTCACTTCATGAATTATTTCCCTATCTCATGGATTGCGGATGTGTCACTTTGAATTTTCTCAAAAATCCCTTCCTCAATTATCTTTCCACAACGACCTTTTTGCAATAGCAAAAATTATTCCTTCCATAATTACGAATTCTGAGTATGCATTTTTTACTCTTCTAAAAAATTGCTTCCGCAATTATATTTCTACATTTACCTTTCCACTATCACCTTTCCACAATTACTTTTTCGTAAATACCTTTCCGTAATTACTTGTCCACATTTACCTTTCCGCAATTACGTTTCCACAATTACCTTTCCATAATTACCTTTTTGCATATACATTTCCGCAATTAGCTTTCCGCAATTACTTTTCCGCAATTACTTTTCCGCCATTACATTTCCACGATTGCGGATTGCGGGTATGCATTTTGATTTTTCAGGAAATCGCTTCCACAATTCCCTTTCCAAAAAAACCTATTCCGTAATTTGTGGATTGCAGATTGTGTATGTGCGATTGAACTTTCCGAAATGTTCTTCTGCAAATCTTGTGATTCGTTGATCTCTTATGGATTTTATCTCATCCATTGATCTGTTATTAGTGCGAAACTTTGCGGATCTCTTATCTCTTGTGCATATTTACTTCGTCAATTATTTCCCCATTGTCGATCTCTTGCGGCTTTGATCTCATCCATCGATCTACTATTAGTGTAGAACTATACTTTACCTTTGTGGATCTCTTATCTCCTGTGCAGATTCACTTTGTGAATTCCTTCCTCATCGTCGATCTCTTGTGGCTTTGATCCCATCTGTTGGTCTACTATCAGTGCAAAACTACACTTTAACTTTGCAGATCTCTTATATCCCGTGTAGATTCACTTCGTGAATTCTTTCCCCATCGTTGATTCATCTTTTTCCTTTAATATGGATCATCTAATCTCTGTCAAAGGAATGAACGCAACCTCTGTATAGGATCGATCAATCAATTTGATCTATCCAGACTTGATCTCCTTATCTGGATCTATATATAACCTCTATAGATTCATCCTCCACGCAGATTGATCAATCAACTCGATGTATCTTCACCTGTTCTTGATCTCCTTATCTAGATCGAATTGCAGATTGTGGATGTGTGCTTTGACTTATCTCAAAAATACCTTCCGTAATCATAAACTTCTTCCTTCCGCAATTGTGGATTGCGGGTATGCATTTCAAATTTTCTCGAAAATTGCTTCCGCAATTATCTTTCCACATTTACCTTTCCACAATCAACTTTTTGCAATCACCTTTCCGCATTTAATTTTCCATAAATATCTTTCCAAAAATATCTTTCTGCAATTACTTTTCCGTAATTACCTTTCCGCAATTACCTTTTCGCATATACCTTTCCAGAATTAATTTTTTGTAATTACCTTTTCGCAATTGTGGATTGTGGATTGCAGGTATGCATTTCAATTTTTCTCGAAACTGCTTCTGTAATTCCTTTTCCGCAAAACCTATTTCGTAATTTGCGGATTGTGGTTGTGCCATCAAACTTTTTCGAAATGTTCTTCCACAATTTGTCTTCTGCAACTCCTATGAGATGTCGAACTCTTGCAGATTTGATCTTATCTGTTGATCTGTTATCAATGCAAAACTTTGTAAATCTCTTATCTCCTGTGCAAATTTACTTCATGAATTATTTCCCTATCGTCGATCTCTTGCGGATTTGATCTCATCCGTCAATCTACTATCAGTGTGGAACTACACTTTAACTTTATGGATCTCTTATATCCTATTCATATTTACTTCGTGAATTCTTTCCCCATCTCGTGGGTTGTGGATTGCAGATTTGTACTTTGAAGTTTCTCAAAAATCCCTCTCGCAATTATCTTTCCGCAACAACCTTTCTTAATCAGAAACTTATTCCTTCTGTAATTGCAGATTACAAGTATGCATCTTGAATTTTCTACAAAATTTCTTCCGCAATTATCTTTCCGCATTTACCTTTTCGCAATCACCTTTCCACAATTACCTTTCCACAATTACTTTTCCTTAAATACCTTTCTGCAATTACTTTTCCACATTTACCTTTCCACAATTACTTTTCTGCAATTACTTTTTCGCAATTACTTTTCTACAACTACCTTTCCGCAATTACCTTTCTGCATATACCTTTCCACAATTACCTCTCCATAATTACCTTTCCACAATTGCGGACTGTAGATTGTCTACATGCATTTTGATTTTTATTGAAACTACTTCCGCAATTCCCTTTCCGCAAAACCTCTTCTGCTATTTGCGGATTGCAGATTGTGGATGTGTTGTTAGCTCTCAAGGAAACTCCTCTAAGTTGTAGCTCAAGGATGCTTGGTAACTTCAATGTTTCTTCAATGGTTTACTAAATGGATCAAGTCAAATGACCTATAATACCTCACTCGCTCAAGACATCCATAAAACTCAATCAAATAGATAAGGCTTCTAACTATCAATATTCATAAGGTTGACAATAAGGTGAATAAATGGAGAACTCACTATGCAGGCATATTCATATATAAAGCAATCACATATGAATGGCTAATCATAACAAGGAAAAATACTTGAAATTCAACTCATCAACACATAGATAGGATGACAGCTATCTGGTATTAGATAAAAAGAATAAACCTGAATCAGACATCCAAGCACAAGTACAGAACATAAAAGAGATGGAACCTAAACATATAATGGCAAAAGAGATTATATTAAATGATGAATAACATGAGAAGCTTGATAACAATAAGGGTCTAAAATTATCCTAAGCCGAACCTTTTCTTCAACATTAGTCATAGGTTTTATAGCCTTTACAAAATTATTTCAGATCCTGAAAAGTTGGATTAAATTTACTAAAAATAGATAACATAATTGTTTTTGCAAAAATTAGGTCAAAAAACCTGACTTAAGTGCTAATATATCTAAATCTAATACTTGTTCACTCCTTGAACTCTTTAATAACTGCAGTGATCACTGAAGTAGAACTAGGCCCTATTATCTGACAGATAAGTCACGGTTTATCAAAAAGTAGGTAGGGTTTGTGACCCATTTTACCTTGCTGGCACCTTCAAAACTAGAACAAACCTAAGACACTGGTGCCTTTAATTAATTTTCAACTTCATAACTCATCCCTGAGGTGTTTGGTTCAATCAAAATTGGTATTGTGTGGAAGCATCTCTTTCTGCACTATTCTTTGCTTTTGGTGGCTAAGAAAACAAAACTCTGGGTATGTAAGCTGTCGAAAGCTCTGCTTTTGGTGGCCAATGAATAGCTGCTGCATTTGCCTAAGCCACCGAAAGCTCTGTTTCTACAAAATTTTAATTAGCCTTTTAATCACCCTTTTATAGATTTACTTATATCCTTCTGGTACTTCTTCAACCTGCATAGGGTTTGGAAAACCAACAGCATCATGGGATGCCTCAAGATCCTGAAGGCTTATTGCTGCCTCTACTAGGGTTTCCAGTGCAAGGTGAGCTTGAGAGTTAGGGTTTCAATTTTTCTGTTGTAACCTCAACAGTCTGATCATCCTGTAGAGCCTGGAGTTATCCTTCATTAATCTTAGATTTTTTTTTTGCAGTAGGATATACATCCCTCTCTTTTCTAGAAGAGAATTATGCAATTCAATATTTTTCTTGGTTAATATTGCATTATTTCTTTTGATCTCTCTCTCTAAGACCTCTAGTTCATATATTTTCCCTAATAGCTGGTTGATTCTCTGGGACCTAGGTTTACTAGAGGAAGTCTCTGCCATTGGTTCATCTTGACCCTCCCTTGGTGTAGGTGAGGGAAACTCCTCATGTTCTGTTGCAACCTGCTTTGTTAGGTCAAATTCCTACTCCTCCTCTTCTTCAGAGTCTAAGTAAGGTAGGTTGAGTATATTTTTAGCTTGTGTTGGAGCCTACTCCTCCTTTCCACTGAAATCCAAATTTCTCTTGGCTTTGTTGGTATTACAAGTTAGAGAGGCCTGATCCACTGCCACTGGAGAGATGGCCCTCCTCTTCCTCTTACCACTTCTAGGACTGGTGGACTTCTTTGAAGGATACTTTCATTTGTCTTCTGGCTGCAAGCCTGTCTCAAACTCATTCCAAAATAAGAAGTGTGTCCATGCTATGTTTCTTCTTTGTAGTAGTTCTTGGACAATGAGCTTTATCAGGCCATGATGGGATATCCTACCTGCAATTTTGGTGGGATGGGATTTGACCTGATGGGCCATATTGGTCAGGATCTTGTGTAGGTAGAAATGTAGGTTCAGTGAGCTCCTGCCAGTGAAATGGTCCATAAATTTGAATTGATATATCATCACCCTGTTATACCTTCCTTCACAAGTTATATAAACTAGGATTGCTTTCAACAACTTCTGCCACTTCTCCTCAAGGCAGGTTGAAGGGATGTTTTTCTTCCATACTAAATTCTTGTGCTCAGGATTCAAGTAAGACTTGAATTCCACATTCTTCATGATGGTGGTTTTGAACCATTTCTCCCCAGTCCTTGGGAGTTCTACTACTTCTGCTATTGCGGCCTCATCAACCTGGAACTCTTCTCTGCCTATCAATGCCTTTGAGCCATCAAAAGAGAGAGCAAAGGATTCTTCCACTTACTTGTGGGATCCTTGAATTTTATCACAGAACCTGTAACAGCCTACATATTTGAAGAATTGGCATACCGCTAGATGTGACTCGAGATATCCAATGTCCCCCAATTCCCATCTGAGGCCAGGTCCTCGTCCTTTCTTCATTACTGGACTACTCTCCTTGTACCTGCAAAAATCAAAATTCAAACCCTGTGGAAGGAGTTTACCATGCTGGATTTAGGAAGGGCTTGGATTAGTGAGGATGCATGTAGGAAAATGTGGAATGGATTGAGGAGAGGGTGTTGATCAGTGATTGGTACTTGAGTAGGGGGACAGTAAGTCCCGATGAGAACCGTGAGATGGCCAGTGTAGTGATCATTTTAACTAGGACTTAACACTTTGTGGTGGTTTGGCTGCAGTCATGGGACAGGTGGAGGGTAGCTAGGGTTTGGGTCTTTTATCCATCACTTCAGTTTCATAAAAACCTTTTCTTTACCAACTCATGATTTTTTCGCAGTCCCAGTCTTTTCGGTGGTTAAGTGCTCGATAGTGGCACTCCTCATGTTGACAATGGTTGATTTTGATGGATGTACTAACCGTTTTATTCTTTTAGCACTTTTGGTGGTTAAGGTAATCTTGGATCCATTTTTTAGCTGTCAAAAGTTGGGCTTTTCGGTGGCTAATGAATTATTGAGAAGTTTTCCTAAGCCACCGAAATATTTTCTTCAAAATTTTATTAAAAAACGGAGTTAATGAGCTTTCGATGGTTAATGTATTCCCAGATCAAATTGTTAAGCTTCTGAAAGCTAGGATTTTTTGTGGCTAATGAACTATTGAGAAGTTCACCTAAGCCACCAAAAGCTAAATTTTGATTTTTAAGGGAAAAACAAAGCATAAGGCATTCCAACTTTGGTAAACATACCAACATATTTTATAATGTGCATTGAAATCTTGATCCCTATGAAAAAATATTTTTTTTGAGTTTGACCTAGTGAAGACTAATTTATTTAGGAGATAACATCTGGCTCCTACTCAGGGCTGGGAACCTTCCTGTGAGGTCCCAAGAACCCTAGACCAAATTCCTTTGTTGAAAAATAAGAATTAAACATATCTTCTACTGTTCCATTGGGCATGGAGTTTATTTTGCAAAAAACAAAAACAACAAAAAATAGTATTTTACAATAATAAGGCTTTAAAGCCTTAGATGAAATAAAGTTTTAGAAATCGCCCATTGACTGCTCCATCAAACACCTCCTCGCCTTCTAGATTTTGCAGTTTGAAATTGTTGTTTTGGTTTACCTGAGCTATCACAAAAGGGCCTATCCATAGATAGTCAAATTTACCATGCTTTCCCTTGTCCTGCTTGACAGCATCCCATTTGAGAACCCAATCTCCAACCTTAAAATTGTCCACCTTTGCCTTCTTGTCAAAAATACTTTTAATCTTCTTTTGATGAGCTTCTAACATCTCCACCACCTATTCCCTGACTTGCTGCAACTCCACCAAATCAAGCATCCTCCTTACCATGTCATTTGGTTCATCCTGTTCCTCCTAAAAGAATTTTGCAACTGGAAGAATTAGCTCAATGGGAAAAATGGCCTCAATACCATAAACCAACTTGAAAGGAGAAGTCTCTATGGACTTTTTGTCAGACACTCTGTCAGTTCGTAGAGAAAACTTTAGCTTAGAATCCCATCTCTTCTGATTATTCTCTAATATTTTTTTGATGATTCTAACTAGGCTTTTATTGGATGACTCAACAAGGCCATTTCCTTGAGGGTAATAGGAAGTGGAATGCACCAATTGAATTTCCATTGAATCACACATGTTAACCAATGCCCCAGCTTTAAAATATGGTGCATTATTAGTCACTAGCCTTACTGGGCAACCAAATATGATAAATATGTTCTCATATAAAAACTTCATAATGACTTGGTGAGTGGCATTCCTTGTGGGGACTACCTCTATCCACTTGGTGAAATAATCAGTGGCTACTAGGATCCACTTGTGCTGACCACTTGATGAAGGATTTATCTCACCTATGAAATCAAGACCCCACTATTGGAAATGAACATTCACTACAATAGGCCTAAGGGGCAAAGACCTGAGCTGCTGCTTTCCTATGAATCTTTGGCACTTGTCACAGGATCTTACAAAGGTACACACATCAGAGAAAAGAATAGGCCAATAGTACCCAGCCCTCAAAATCTTGTGGGCTGTGGTATTCCAGTCATTAGAGGAATTTTGAGGTCTAAAATGGGCCTCCTAAGGAAAATAATAAAATAATAGTTAAAATAATAAAATAATAGTTATAATAATAAAATAATATTATTAATTTTGGAGGAAAAAAGAAAAAAACTACTTTTGTGTTCATATTTTTGACATATCTCCCTGTGTTTTTATTCAAATTTTGATCATGAGAGCTTGTTGGATGCAGAATTTAATTCCGCATCCAACGAGTACCCACATTGCATAATTTTGACGGACCCTGCTACCCCAAAAATAATAAATACCTGAAAAATGTGATGATGATGTCATCATCACATTTTTCAGATATTTCTTATTTTTGGGGTAGAGGGTCCATCAAAAGTATGCAGTGTGGGTACTCGTTGGATGAAGAATCATATTTTTCATCCAATGAGCTCTCTCGATCGAAATTTGAGTAAAAACAAAGAGAGATATGTCGAAAATACGAACAAAAAAAATAGTTTTGTTTTATGACAAATATGTCAATTCAACCATTATGGTTGACTCATTTTATTGGAATTCTATTGGTTCTTGAATTTCAACTCACAAGAACTTATTGTTGGCATGTTTTCTTGTAAGGCCCATTTTAGACCCCAAATTTCCTCTAATGAATGATGGCCCCCACATGTGCTTGAATGAAACTGATGTATGACCTGAACTGACTCTTCTTTATTTAAGCATCTTAGCAAAACACCAGAAGGATATTTCCAATACAACAACTTATCAATTATACAAAATTTAACAGACTTAAGCTTAAGAGC
The DNA here is from genome assembly GCA_001517045.1 of Pseudotsuga menziesii. NCBI lineage: Eukaryota > Viridiplantae > Streptophyta > Pinopsida > Pinales > Pinaceae > Pseudotsuga > Pseudotsuga menziesii. The sequence continues at coordinate 135,401 of LPNX010583643.1, read as the reverse complement.
CCGTGTGTAAGTCAGACTAAGCCCAGGGGGAACTTCTAAACTTTGCAAGAAATGAAAAATACCTAAATACCACTCACATAAGGACAAGTTCTTAGTCACTTGCTAATTGTCATGCTGGTCCTGAACTATTTCTACTGCTACCTCTGTCTACAGGTTTCTGATTAACTATGGAGTTAGTTAATCGGATTAGAATATTTATAAATGCATACTAAGGAAACACACTTTACCTAACGGATGTATTACACAAGTTGATCTTAACTAACTCCTTAGTGTATAAATATCCTAAGATGTGCGATTAACTAACTACTAAGTGTCTAAATATCCCAAGCTTTATCAGGTTCATCAATTCCAGATATGTGGAATCACAAATCAGTAGAGATTGACATCCCAATCAATCCATGAGCTTCATCACATCTATTTTCCCATTTTATTTTGTTATCATCATCCGTGAGTTCTGCTTCTTTCCCTTAGGTAGTTCTGGAAAGTCCCCTACTTCCTAGAACATCCTCCATACAAAATTTCCATGATAAATAGTTAGAACTGGTAAGTATAATATCACAAGGGGAGGCCAACCTTGAAAATAATGGCTGAAAGAACAGAAACTAACTGCTTGGATGCAAAGAGCTCGAAAAATCAGGCTTTTTAAAAAATCGGCACTGAAAACTAATTCTGAATGATGAAGTTATGCTTGATCAAAGAAAATGTTGAAGGTGTCCCCAATAGTGACATGGAAGATATTAACTTGACCAACTAAAAAAAAGAACCCCCCTCTTCCCAAGATTAACTTTTGACAATCACTTTACAATAAAGTTGCTTTTAAGTGAATCACTTTTGTAGAATAAGCGATGTTCACTTTTACATTAATGTTACTTTAAATAGTGCGGCAATAAATTAAAAGTATTAATCAACTCACTTTTTATTTTATTTTAATTAAGTGAGATGCACTTTTACAATAAAGTAACTTGAAAATAGAAATTGCATGCACTAAAAAGTAGCTTAATAAGATTTGAACTAAAGACGTATTAAGGAATAAAGCAACTTTGGACCAAGTGAATTAAGTTTAAAAGGTATGTAAAAGAATGGAAAGAGGAAGGTTTTTTTTTTTACTCTTCTATCTCATTCTCCGTGCTTGCCTTTTTTTCATGCAAATCACAAAAAAATGAAAAAAAAAAAAAAAACTTTTCCACGCTATGGGGTTAGATTTTGGTAAGCTTACCTAGAAAGTCTACGTTTTCAAGTTTTCTCGTTGTTTTTGATTCGCCGTGATCGCACAAGATGCACGACAAAGAGCATACGTAGCCGAGAAGAAAATAAAAAAAAATTCCCTTTCTGTTTCTAATTCGTCGTGATCGTGCAAGGTGCACGACAAAGAGCATACACAACCAGAGAAGGAAACAGTCTGAGACTAAAACAATAAAGATCTAACAATAAAACTAATAAAATATGAGATATTTAAAAAAAATAAAACAAATCCGTCACTGTAACATTATACCTTCAGATTTTCCAAAATGGGTGTTTCTGGATCAAGCGAAAACAATTTTTGATGAAACAGAAACTATTTCCCAATGGAAACGACGCTCCAGACACAATGGAATAGCTCCCACGGGACACAAATGCACATAAACGCCAGAACTAGAAACCCTTTCAAAATTTCAGCAACATCGATTCCAGATCTTGATCACAAACAGAAGCGCCTCTTCATAAACACTCGGATACCATGTTCGGGTACACAGGGTACTCCCAAAATACCGAACACAAAGAGCAGCCACTCACACAAACAAATCATAGATCAATACACCAATGTTTGTCATGTGGTTAAAACCCTCGAGAGGGAAATACTCCACGACCCGAACCAAATAGCTACTTGGAGCAATTTATTATGCAAAAGAAATAAAGTTACATGAGCTTCTCATAATCAATCAACTAGCCAAAGACCTTCCATTCTCTTTAAATAGAGATCATGGACCAATCAGGTGTTAAGCCACGGATCAATGGTAGGTATGATCTAAGAGAAGTTGAACCATCGGATCACTTTATTTCTAGAACATCTCGTGATCGTTTATGGCCTTATCACAATATTGAAGACTTAGTCCTTTAAATTGGATCATACAATTAGCCATTTCTTTTAAAGTGCGGTTCTTTCGTTCAGCTACACCATTTTGTTGTGGTGTATATGGAACATTGTGATGTTGTTGGATTCCTTGTTCAGTGGAGAAAGTAGTGAATTTTTTGTTGACATATTCTCCTTCATTGTCAGATCTTAACTTAATAATTTGATGACCAGATTGTTTTTCAACAAGGTCCTTGTAGGCCAACAACATGTTAAATACTTCGCTCTTAAGCTTTAGGAAGTAAACCCAAGTGTGTCTGGAGTAGTCATCAATGAAAGCTAAGAAATATTTGAAACCAGAAAAGGAAGCAGATGGAAGATGACCACACAAGTCACTATGCACAAGCTCCAAGGGAACCGAGGCGGGCCAAGAGGCACGTTTGTCGAAACTGTCCCAATGATGTTTTCCAAGTACACAACTGGAACAAACACTATCCTTGCAAGATACCATTGGAATACCAGTCACCATATTTTCTTTACATAGTTGTTGCAATGAGCAATAATTGAAGGGATCAAATCGCTCATGCCAAAGTTTGCTCCAGTTATCCCTATGAGTAACAAAAACTGAAAGAATAGGTGATGACCCAAAGTTGTTAAATTTGTACAACCTAGTAATATCATCAATAGTTCCAGTAGCAAGGTGTTGTTCAAAATTAAGCACCCTTGTAACCTAGGGTCTGGGGTTACCAACTTACTACTAACCTTGCAGACAATCAGCTTTACCATAGAATAGAAAGGGAATAGGAAGAAAGTCTTGACTTACCCGATTACCGATGGTTGATCCAAGCTTGATCTTCTCCCGCTCCTCTTCTCTCCAAAGCTTCTAGGGATGCACCTCTTTCACCTGTAAATAGAAAATTGTCCAAGTACTATCTCATGCATGTATATATAAGAGGCTATATAAACAATATGTCAAATACATAATCAAATATATTCATTAACCACAATACATGAAAGAGACTCAACACAATGTTGGACGAAGAATTCTCTTTATTAACAATAAGTGAATGAGATAAGAATACAACCTAGATTATGAGACAAGGACTCCTTTGCAACCAAAGGACTCTAAGTTATTGTACTCGAAGACTTCTGAAGATATACCACCAGCATAAATTTGCTCTCCAATATTCCTTGATTAATGCCCTCCCTAAGGCCTCTATTTATACTTTGGGAAATAGAGTGATTTCGAAGGTTGGGGTGGTTGAAACAGTTGGGATAGTTAATGATTAAGACCCAACTAATCTCCATTAATCATGTTTTATATTTTTTAAGGTCGAATCAAGATGTATGTGACTATTGATATAGGAAACCTGCATATGACACGTGAGTTTCTTAAAGGAAACCTGCATACGTTGATGTACATGGGTTGAAATGGAGATAGTCGCATACGTATGCGAGTTGCAATGGAGATAGTCGCATACACAACTCAAAACTTATAAAAATTATATAGCAAGCTGGTTCAATGGTAAATGCATCTCAAGTCATGCCCATCTATAGTGTTTTGGCAAAATTCAATCCTCATATGTCCTTTTGTGTACCAACATAAGGAATGTCCGCACTCGAATAGAGAAGTGCCATTTGGGTTGATAACACAAGGATACAACTATGGATGAAGAATATCGTTCCTTAATGGTGAATGATACTTGGGATCTTGATCCTCTTCTAAAAATAAAGACAACTTTTTAGATGTAAATGGATCTATAGAACTAAGTATGCATCAGATGGAAGTGTTGAAAGAATTAAGGCAAGGTTAGTTGCCAATTTTTTTTCCCAAGTTCAATGGATTGACTACAATGAAACCTTTTCCCCTATCACAAAATGAACTCCATTAGCCTTGTTCTTTCCCTTGCAGCCTTACATAACTGGGAAGTCCATCAAATGGATGTCAAGTCTGCCTTCTTACATGGTGATTTACAGGAGGAAATTTACATGGAACAACCTCTTGGATATGTTCAGAATAACACTAGCCTTGTCTGTCTCCTTAAGAAATCCTTATATGGCCTTAAGCAAGCTCCTAGAGCTTGGTATGCCAAAATGGATAGCTTTCTCCTTGACATTGGTTTTTCTAGATGCCATTCTGACCCCAATGTCTATACCAAGAAAGTAGGAAACCATCTCATCATACGTGTTCTTTATGTTGATGATATTATCCTTACTAGTAGTGACCCTAAACTTTTAACCCATGTGAAATCTAGTCTTAAGCAAAATTTTGAAATGTAAGACTTAGGACATTTGCATTATTTTCTTGGTCTCCAATTCTTGCAAACTAAAGAAGGAATCTTTCTTTCCCACTCTAAGTATGCTTGTGACCTTCTTCGTTGCTTTCACATGGAAGATTGTAAACCAGCCCCTTCTCCCTTCTAGTTTGGAGTCAAACTTTCTGCCACTTGTACTTCCCCTGAAGTAGATGCCACCTTGTATCGACAACTTGTTGGTAGTCTCTTATACTTAACTCATTCCCATCCTGACCTTTCCTTTTCCATTGGTCGTGTTTCCTGTTATATGGAAACACCTCATGAAATCCACTCAAAAGCAACAAAAAGAATACTTCGATATATTCGAGGTACATTTTAGTTTGGGATTCATTACAGTACAGGGGGGAAACCTTTGTTGGTTGGTTTCATTAATTCAGATTGGGCCAGCGATCCTGATGATCGAAAGTATACTACAAGTTATGTTTTTAGTTTGGGATCTAGACCTATCACTTGGGATTGTAAAACATAACAAGCTCTTGCTCTTTCTTCAACAGAAGCATAATATCAAGCCACAGTTAATGCCAGTTAGGAATATTTATGGCTTCGGCAGATCCTTTTAGATTTTGGATTCGAGCAGTAGCAACCTACTCCACTTTGGTGTGACAATCAAAGTGCCATCAAGCTTTCCAAAGATCCAGTACTACATCAATGCAGCAAACACATTGAGCTACACATGCACTTCATCAGAAATCTTGTTCATAATTGTGTTCTTGAAATGCTCTACTACCCTATAGATGATCAAGTTCCAGACATCTTCACCAAGTCTCTTACAGAAGCGAATTTTTCTAAACTTTGATCTATGTTAGGAGTTTGGGAATGTCTCCTTAAGGGGGGATAGGCTCTAATTCCTCCTTCCTTCTCCTAATGGTGTCACTTTTGTAAATCCTTCAATTCTATCCCAAGTTGTTCTTAAGGGGGGATGTTAGGATATTTAGACACTTAGGAGTTAGTTAAGATCAACTTATGTAATATATCCTTTAGGTAAAGTGTGTTTCTTTAGTATGCATTAGTATGAATTTGTAAATATTCTAATCCAATAGTCACGATATGTTCTAGACATAAAGTGATATGACGGTTCAACTTCTCTTAGATCATACCTACCATTGATACATGGCTTAACACTCAATTGGTCCATGATCTCTATTTAAAGAGCATGGAGGGTCCTTAGCTAGTTGATCAATTATGCGAAGCTCATGTAACTTTCTTTCTTTTGCATAATAAATTGCTCCAAGTAGCTATTTTACTGGGGCCATGGATTGTTTCCCTCTCAAGGGTTTTAACTATGTGACAAACATTGGTGTATTGATTTGTGATCTGTTTGTGTGAGTGGTTGCTATTGGTGTTTGGTCTTTTGGGAGTACCCTGTGTACCCGAACAAGTTATGCCAATGAAATTCATTCTCAATATATCACAATTTTCTTCAGCCATGAGCTTAGCTAGACCTTGGCCTTTCAATAGCTTGGTGGGCTTTACTTCTATGTCAAACTCAATAAGCTTGACAATCCATTTAGCTCTCTTTCCATCAATGTCAGGCTAGGTCAAGAAATCCTTCACAACAGTTGAAGGGACATAGGCAAGGAACTTTGCATGTAGAATGTAAATCCTGAAGGCTTTCAGTGACTTGATGAGAGCATAGGCCTATTTCTCAATAGGATCATGTTTTAGTTCAGCATCCCTCAATGTCTTGCTAAAGAAGGAAATGGGGTGATCAAATCCTTCATCATATTTCTACAATAGAACTACTACCATTGTGTCATAGGAAGAAAAGGAGAAAATGTAGAAACCCTTGGTGTAGTCTGGACTAATCAGAGTGGGAGCTTCCATGATAGACTTCTTGATGGCTTCAAAAGAGTTTCTTGCTTGCTCTGTCCACTTGATTTCAGCTTCCTTCCTCAACATAGAGGTTATGTGTTTTACTAACTTAGAAAAATTTGGGATAAACCTCTTGACAAAATTTATCTTACCCAGGAATGACTGAATGTTATTTTTTGACCTAGGTATGGACAACTTCTAGATTGACTCAACTCGAACAGGATCAATCTTCACACCTTCTGCTAAGACTATGTGAACTAGGAGTTTGCCCTTCCTTAGAGAAAATTGAGACTTCTTTGGGTTTAGGAATATCCCAAACTGTATACATTTTGAAAACACCTTCCTCAAGTGCTGTAAATGTTCTTCATGGCTGTTGGAGTAAACAGTGAGGTCATCAAGTTATATGAGAACAAACTTGTCTTTCAATCCCATAAAAGCTATGTCCATGGTTATCTGAAAGGTGGCCCCAACATTCATTAGCCCAAATGGCATCTTGGCATACATGAAAGTACCCTAGGGAGTGGTAAATGCATTTTTTTCTTGATCATCTGTGTGTACAGAAACTTGATTGTAGCCAAAGAAACCATCTAGGAATGACATGACACTAGCTCCTGAGACTCTTTGCAACATATGCTCCATCTTGGGAAAAAGGTAGTTTTCTTTCTTAGAACATTTTTTTAGGTTTTTGAAATCAATGCATAACTGGATCTCCCCATTTTTCTTCCTCACTATCATCAGGTTTGCAATCCATTTGGAATATCTCAGTGGGATTATGATTTTTGCATTAAGGAGATTTTGGATTTCTTTCTCAACCACTGGAAGAAGGAGGGGATTGATAGGTCTTAGATTTTGTTTGAAAGGGATGGTGTCCTTTTCTAGGGGAATCCTATGTTGGATGATAGCTGTGTCATAGGTTTTTAGATCATGGTATTCCCAATCAAATACATAAGCAAACTCTTTCATAAGACTACACAGTTCTGACTTCTGATCAAGAGTTAACTCAGAGGACAAATTCACCAATTTTGGATGACTTTGGCTACCTAGGTTGTGCTCATGGACAGCAGGGTCTTTGTCCCTTTTTATAGGTTTAAAGGGGACATCATTATGATCAAAAATATCTTCTAGGGGCACTAGACCCTGAGTTATATAATTGCTAGGAAGCTGAACAATATTCTGGTTTCCTATTTTATCTCCTAATTTGAGCCTCTGGGATTCTTCCATATTTAGGTTTTCTTGATCAATATGCATATTAGAAAACTCATCAACAACCTGGAGGAATTTACTGAGTTCATCATCATTTTCAAAAACTTTCTGAAATTTCACATTATCAAGGAGGGATGGCCTATACTTGACTTGGATCTCATAGCTCAACTTAGGAGGAAAATGGGGATGAACGTACTTGCAGAGACAACAAGGGAATCAACTAGATGGTTCATAGTCCTAGGGATATATGAGAGTTCAAAAAACATGAAAGAGTCCCTGAGTTTCCATACCTCATCTCTGTATACCTTCAGCCTGACATTCTTTGCTTGAAAAGTATTGTTCACCTGATGTTTGATAAGATCTGTATCTCCAAAGATCTTTAGGCACATGATTCACATTTCCTTGGCAGCCTTCACTCCCAACAACAGTGCCTCATATTCTGCTATGTTGTTAGTAGTCTTGAAATCGAGCTTATAAGACAAATGTATAGTCTCCTTTGAAGGAGAAATAAGGACTATACCTGCACCTACTGAGGCTTGAGTGCTGGCCCCATCAAAAAACATGCTCCAAATAGAGGTGGTTACTTCCTCAGGTGGGTGATAGATATGCCTTGTAAGATGCATGGATGTTGGCTAGGAATCATCTATCTACAGGATGCATGCCCCAAAGTATGTGTCTACTGCATAGATGCGATGATTTATAGAGTTATTGGCATTACTGATGATGTAAGTGAACCGGTTCTCTCTATAGAGTCTCTTGGCCTCCCCTCCAAACATTGGGATTGTAGCATATGTAAGATCCATCTAAAGGGTGCCACCCAGTGTTTTACTCCATGAGAGAGAAAAAAGGAGGCCAAAATTAGGTGGGATGTTAGCCATTATTATGTCCATCACTATGCTTTTTGAAGGCAGCTAGGAGAGGTTTATGACAAGGTCTTTGATGAGACCCGGGCATTTGACCTTCCTATATTCAAAAGAGAACAAATCATGGTAGGGTTTTGTAATGCTGGGGCCAAGCTCATCCATCACTGCTTTTGGAATTAGGTTATGGGATGCTCTTGAGTTAAGCAAATAGTTGTGAAGGATTTTATCATGGATGTTCAAAGATATGTAGAAAGGTGGGAAAGACCCATCCAAATATTCAATCATAGGACCTAGGATTATTGTGGGCTTATCATCTTGCAAGTTCACAAAGTAATAATCTATGGGTGTCATTGGATGAACAGATTTCAGTATGGATGACTTGAAGGCATAATTCTTCATCAGCTCTATCAAGGGAAAAGGAATTTCTAACTTCTAAATTTTCGACTCAAGATTGAAAGAATAAGTTAATTTGTTAGGACTTCTTACCTATTGTGGTGTGGCTTTGAGATGAATATGATCATGGGCTAATGGCTGTAATGGCCTTTACTACTATTTTGGAGGAGAAGCCATCTTCTTTGTAGGAGCATCAATATTTTTAGCAGGAGGAGTAGGCTGCTTTGTAGGGGCAGGAATCTTCTTCACAGGAGAAACAATTCTGGATCTCAAATTATAACCTTCTTGATCATCTGCCTCATACAAAGATTCTTCCATGATTTTCTCATTCATGAGGGCTTCCTCATAGTATTCTTGTGTTAGGAAAGAGAGATCTACTTCATCTTCCTTACAGTTGATATTGTCTTCTGCCTCCCCTTCTTCCTAAGCAAATTCTTGTTCTTCTTCTAGCATAGCATTCTGAAAAGGAGCTCTGATTCTTTGATCCTCAGTTTGATTCCTATCCCTTTGAAGGATCTAAGCTGGTGAGTTATTTCTTCTATAAGGGACAAAATTAGGGTTTCTGGGAGTAAAATCATTTGGCCCTTTACCTCTCACAGGTATTTTCCCTCTATCTTTAAGTCTAGACATTCCAGTTGTCAGACTGTCCAACATTTTGGCCAATTTCTCCGTTTTATTCTTTGATGAATAATCCCCTATAGGATCTGAGTGTTGCTTCATCATGTCCATTTTTCCCTTAACCTTTTGAGATGCAACAATATTGGACTCAACTTCAAGCGCAACATCTTGCATGAGTGACAAAGAACCTGATCTTCTTTCTCTGAGAATAAGACAGAACTCAGAATCAAAGGCATTGGCATAAGTGATTTTGGCTGAAGTGTTAGTTGGCTTGATCTCAGGAGGGATATTGTTGAACATCTTGTTAAATATTTTGGTGAATTTGGAAACAGACTCACCATTCTCTCTCCTTATATTTCTAAATTCAGTGATATAGTAAAGGTGGTCTCTTCTTTCTCCCCAATTCTTCAAAAATATGTCATCTAGGGCTTCAATGCCTACTATTGATCTAGCAGGCAACTCTTTGAACCATTTCCTATTCTAACCATCTAGACTTTGCACAAAAACCCTAGTCCACACATCCTCTTGTTCAATGTTTATATTCTCAGCATAACTATAGAATGTCTCTAAGTGTTCTTCAGCTATGAAATCTCCCTCTCCAGTAAACTTAGGCATGTATTTGAGATAATCTCCAGTAGGCATAACAGAGAGAGGGTTAGGGAAATTTAGAGGGGCATATCTAGAAACAAGGATCCTTTCCATTTTGGTCAAACGGGAAGCCATATTGGATGTGGGAATGGAAAAGGCAGAAGGAGATACTATTGGTGTGGGTAGTAACTGAGAGAGTATTCAGGGTGGATTTATCTCAGTGGAGTCTCTAGGGATTGGATCTACACAAGAAGTAGTGCTTGAATATTCCTCAACCCTAAAATTTTCTGATGTAGGTCCCCTTGCAGCTCTGGAGGTATGTCTTAGTGAAGTCCTTGCTCTTCTTAAAATATCTTCTGGATCTAAAATAGGTGTTACTGGTGGCACTTAAGGGTTTTCTCTGGCACTTGGTCTTCTTGAAGCCACCTTATTCCAATGGAGTTGCTAGATATATGATTACAACCAAAATAGTGTCCAGAATTTGTCTATCATCAAAGTAGGATCTATGTCGTTCCCTAGGGAAGCTAAGCTTCAATATCCTCTCCTCGGAAACGACACCAATTTGTTAGCTCTCTAGGAAACTCCTCTAGGTTGTAGCTCAAGGATTCTTGGTAACTTCAATGTTTCTTCAATGTTTTAATAAATGGATCAAGTCAGATGACCTATAATACCTCACTCACTCAAGACATGCATAAAACTCAATCAAATAGATAAGGATTCTAACTATCAATGTTCAGAGGGTTGATAATAAGGTGAATAAATGGAGAAGTCACTATGCTGGCAGATTCATATATAAAGCAATCACATATGAATGTATAATCATAACAAGGAAAAATACTTGCAATTAAACTCATCAACACGTAGATAGGATGACAGCTATCTGGTATTAGATACAAAGAATAAACCTAAATCAAACAGCCAAGCACAAGTACAGAACATAAAAGAGATGGAACCTAAACATATAATGGCAAAAGAGCTTATATTAAATGATGAATAACATGAGAATATTGATAATAATAAGGGTCTTAAATTCTCCGAAGTTGAACCCTTGCTTCAACATTAGTCACAGGCTTTATGTCCTTTACAAAATTATTTCAGATCCTGAAAAGTTGGATCAAATTTACTAAAAATAGATAACATAATTGTTTTTGCAAAAATTAGGTCAAAAACCCTAACTTAAGTGCTAATCTATCTAACTCTAATACTTGTTCACTCCTTGACCTCTTTAATAACTACAGTGATACCTGAAGTAGAACTAGGCCCTGTTATTTGACAGATAAGTCACGATTTGTTAAAAAGTAGGTAGGGTTTGTGACCCATTTCACCTCGCTGGCACCTTCAAAACTGGAACAGACCCAAGACACTGGTGCCTTTAATTAATTTTCAACTTCATAATTCATCCCTGAGGTGTTTGGATCAATCAAAATTGGTTATGTGTGGAAGCATGTCTTTCTACACTGTTCTTTTCTTTCGGTGGCTAAGAAAACAAAATTCTGGGTCTGTAAGCTGCCGAAAACTCTGCTTTCAGTGGCTAATGAACAACTGTTGTGTTTTCCTAAGCCACTGAAAGCTTTTTTTTTGCAAAATTTTAATTAGTCTATTAATCACCCTTTTATAGCTTTACTTCTGTCCTTCTAGTACTTTTTCAAACTGCATAGGGTTTGGAAAATCAGCAGCATCATGGGCTGCCTCGGGATCCTGAAGGCATATTGCTACCTGTGCTAGGGTTTCCAGCACAAGGTGAGCTTGCGAGTTAGGGTTTGAATTTTTCTGTTGTAGCCTCGACGGTCTGATCATCTTGTAGAGCCTGGAGTTGTCCTTCATTAATCTTAGATTTATTTTTTGTAGTAGGATATACATCCCTCTCATTTCTAGAAGAGAATTATGCAATTCAGTATTTTTCTTGGTTAATATTGCATTATTTCTTTTGATCTCTCTCTCTAAGACTTCTAGTTCATATATTTTCCCTAATAGTTGGTTGATTCTCTGGGACCTAGGTTTTCTAGAGGAAGTCTCTACCATTGGTTCATCTTGACCTTCCCTTGGTGTGCGTGAGGGAAAATCCTCATTTTCTGTTGTAACCTGCTTTGTTAGGTCAACTTCCTGCTCCTTTTCTTCTTCAGAGTCTGAGTAAGGTAGGATGAATATATTTTTACCTTATGCCAAAGCCTCCTCCTCCTTTCCATTGAAATCCATATTTCTCTTGGCTTTGTTGATCTTACAAGTTGGAGAGGCCTGATCCACTGCCATTGGAGAGATGGCCCTCCTCTTCCTCTTACCACTTCTAGGAGTGGTGGAATTCTTTGAAGGAGAGTTTCCTTTTTCTTCTGGCTGCAATCCTCTCTCAAACTCATTCCAAAATATGAAGTATGTCCATGCTATGTTTCTTCTTTACAGCAGTTCTTGGACAATGAGATTTATCAGGCCATGATGGGATATCCTGCTTGCAATTTTGGTGGGCTGGGCTTTGACCTGATGGGTCATCTTGGTCAGGCTCTTGTGTAGGTAGAAAGGTAGGCTCAGTGGGCTCCTGCCAATGAAATGGTTCATCAATTTAAATTGGCATATCATCACCTTGTTATACCTTCCTTCACAAGTTATATAAACCAGGATTGCTTTCAACAACTACTACCACTTCTCCTCAAGCCAGGTTGAAGGGATTCTTTTCTTCCATACTACATTCTTGTGCTCAGGCTTCAAGTAAGACTTGAATTCCACATCCTTAGTGATGGTGGTTTTGAACCATTTCTCCCCAGTCCTTGGGAGTTCTGCTACTACTATTAGGGCCTCATCAACCTAGAACTCTTCTCTACCTATCAATGCCTTTGAGCCATCAAAAGAGAGAGCAAAGGATTCTGCCATTTGCTGGTGGGATCCTTGAATTTTCTCATAGAGCTTAGAACATCCTGCATCTTTGAATAATTGGCATAACTCTGGGTGTGACTTGAGAACCAATGTCCCCCAATTCCTGTCTGAGGGCACATAATCCTCCTTTGTTCATTACTGGACTGCTTTCCTTGTACCTGCAATAATCAAAATTCAAAACCTCTGGAAGGAGTTTACCGTGCTGGATTCAGGAAGGGCTTGGATCAGTGAGGATGCATGCAGGAAAATGTAGAATGGACTAAGGAGAGGGTGATGATGAGTGATTGGTACTTGAGCAGGGGGACAATAAGTTTTAATGAGAACCGTAAGATGGCCGGTGCAGTAATGATTTTAACAGGGACTTAATGCTTTGTGGTGGTTCAGCTGCAATCGAGGGATATGTGGAGGGTAGCTAGGGTTTGGGTCTTGTATCCATCACTTCAGTTTCATAACAACCTCTTCTTTACCATCTCATGAATTTTTCGCAATCCCAGTCTTTTCGGTGATTAAGTGCTCAATAGTGGCGCTCCTCATGCTGACAATGGTTGATTTTGACGAATGTACTAACCTTTTTCTTCTTTTGGCACTTTCGGTGGTTAAGGTAATCTTGTATCCAGTTTTTAGCTGCTGAAAGATGGGATTTTCGATGGCTAATGAACTATTGAGAAGTTTTCCTAAGCCACTGAAAGCTTTTCTTCAAAATTTTATTAAAAAACTAAGTTAATGAGCTTTCGGTGTTTAATAGATTCCCGGATCAAACTGTTAAGCTGCCAAAAGCTGGGCTTTTTTGTGGCTAATGAACTGTTGAGAAGTTCACCTAAACCACCGAAAGCTAAACTTTGATTTTTTATGGAAAAACAAAGCACAAGGCATTCCAACTTTGTTAAACATACCAACATATTTCATAATGTGCCTTGAAATCTTGATCACTATTAAAAAATAAATTTTCTAAGTTTGACCTAGTGAAGACTAATTTATTTAGGAGATAACATGTGCCATCCAACTTTTCTGAAATCTTCTTCCACAAATCCTGTGAGTTGTCGATCTCTTGCGAGTTTGATCTCATCTATTGATTTGTTATCAATGTGAAACTTTGTGGATCTCTTATCTCCTGTGCAGATTTACTTCATGAATTATTTCCCCATCGTCGATCTCTTGTGGATTTGATCTCCTACATGTGTTTGGGCAGTTGGATAGGTGTCTCGCGTGCTTTTATAGGGGTTTTGTTAACTGGGTTTCAATGCCTTCTTATAACCTATGTTTGTTGATTGAGGGTCTATCCTACATAGGTTAGGGTGTCTCGCGTGTTTTGATAGGGATTCTGTTAATTTGTTTTTGTTAAACCTCCATTTGCACAACATCATCCAATCAATAGGAATTGCAATCGATAGACAAACGAGGAATCTAGGATACTTCATCTCCATTGTTTAATGCCTTTAGTGTAACTAGGATATTAGTGATCACTCTTTTCATCCTGGGTAGGTAAGGTAGGGAAATCGAGAGAGGGATGGATTGTACCATTCCATTGGACCCTTTTCATTCTTGTTTTTCCTTGAGAATCATAGGAATCACACCATCATCAAATCAATAGGAATTGCAATCCTTTTGATATAGGTTAGACCTCATGTTTGTTCCCCAGTCATAGCTACAAAACATATGCCATGGAAGAAAATCAGAAGGAAATTCATACAACTAAACATAAATTAGCAGACATTTTACATATAAAATCTAGATTGGATTTGTTACAAGAAATGTTAACATGATAAGCAACTGAAACCCATAGTAGTTACCTAACCATCGAATATAATGAATCAAGAACATTGTTATTGGTTAGTATCTTATCATTCTTTCTTAATTTTCCTTACAAAGTGAAATCTAAACCTATTTCTACTAATACATAATATTGAGAACAACATACATTCAAATTAGAACATGATTCAACAACATAATTTAATGTCCCCATTTTAAAATAATTGCATAGTGGGAAAATTCCATCAATCCTACTAGTTCCCTAAGTTGGGTGGAAACATTGGGAAGTTAATAAAGGGGATAATTATAAATGATGTTTATACATTAGAAGGAATAAAATATTTATTTAATAAGGTCAATTAAATGAATTCATGTGAATAATGAAATGTCTAGGAAAAAGGGAGACAGATGGAGACTATGGGCCCCACTCAAGCTATAATTTCTATGTTAAATGACATCCACCTTTTGCAATCTCAAATCTATGGAAAGCATAATGTTTTGGATGGATTATAAGGTCAATATAATTTTTCATATACTTCATAGGTATAATTTGGGATGAAGTGTAACTTACATGAGCAAGGAAGAGCCAAATGGGGAGTTTCATGGACACTTGGCTAGATTCCCCTTACACTTATGAAATCTATGATACCAAAAGATGGAATGAAAGTTATGACACAAGTCAGATCTGAAGGATGAAATATGACATCTCTGACATATCAGGTCGAAATAGAGCATCCAATAGAGCTCTCATGTTATTTGGAGAAGCCCAATGGGTTCCTACTCAATTTGGGAAAAGATGGAAGGTGAAGAGAGAGGCCACATGTCATAGCATGAGCAGCCACACCAATTTGAATTGGCTTTGGTTTATGGATGTATTTGGAATCTGAGGAGACCATAAATTTTTATAAAATATAGGGATCATCCATGAGAAGGAGCTTTTTGATTAGTTGTGAAATTTGTTGTTGTGAAGAGAGAGAGCTAGTGAGTGACTAGTTCATGCTTGAGCCAATTTCGAGGGTGAAAGATTCCAATCCTAATTGGTGATTGGATAGGAAAAATAGGTATTTCAAGGAGATTCAATGGAGTTATAACATACAGGTGAATATACATCAGCTCTTGGACACTTCAGGATTCATCTCATTCCCCCTCCCATCTCACATTCTTTCACCATATTTCAGCCCGATGGAGTGAGGCACACTTGGTGAGCCATTTATCTTTTTGAGGGAGGTCCTATTGTTCCAGAATTTTGTATTATGATGTAAATAATTTAAATATATCTATTCAAAAATTTATCAGTTCTAAAGGCCAAGATATTTTATGTATTATTGATCAGTAATAAAGAAACAGTGTCGTTTCCCACTTCTTTGTTGCAAACTCTTATAATATTCGTAGATTTGAATGGCTGTGTAAACTATTGATTATTCATGCATGAATGGAATATAAATGAATATTATTTTAGGTTTAATATTCATTAACTGATATTTTTTTGCCATTGGGTCGAATTCCATAGCCATTGGATTAAATTGCATCTCATTTCCCCAAGGATTCAAAACTAGTTTTTAAATATCTAATTGAAGGAAGTGATAATAACCATGGGAGTTCAAATGGTTTAGCATATGATTCCATGTTTATGTTATATACACATCCCCTTCCTAAATTTGAGAATTATAGTGGGTTTCTGTACATTTGGAAGGCCATTCCAGCAGTTACCCAGGGGGGATTTGAGCCCCAAAATTGCTAATAAAATCATCTATCTTGTTCAGAATTTAGTACAAACTTGAAAAAGTGATTGGAGGGTCATAATACATCCTTGAACATAATAATTAATTTATTATATCATTCATACACCTTGTCTAATTATTTGGGAGCAACTGGACCAATTTGGAGATCAAGACACTAAGATTAGTCAAGAGAAAAAATTGTGAAAAATTGGAAAATTGGGCATTTTAGTAAAAATTTAAAAAAAGGGACATTACAAGTGGTATCAAAGCATGGTATTGGAACATGATGGTTTTAAATAGTATTAAAAGTAATAAACCATCATCCTTATAATATGAATTGGAATTTGCTAGGCTTGTAGAAGAAGAATTGGAAAACAAAAGGGCACCTTGGACTAAAACTATGGCTCACGAGGGAGAATACCACACTAAGGAGAAAATGGAGTATCTCCAACGGATAAGACCTTTTTTTGAAGAAATGAACCAAAATATAGTATTCATGTCCCAAGAGATAACAAAAGGATTCGAATTTATGGCTAGTCAAATAGGAAGCAAAGGGATAACAGGAGATAGTGGTAGTTCAAAATCAGCAGAAAAGAAGACAATGGGTGAGCACATTTTCTCGCAAACAAGACCTCATAATTGACCCCATGAATTATATAAAACACCAAGGCCTACTGTACCTAAATTTATTACTCCCAAATAAGATACTAACATTCAATTTGAAATTGATACAATAACAAAAGATTGGGCTAAATTTGATGAAGAGTGTAGGAGTATAACATTTGAACAGTACTTCACTATTGCAAAAAAATTCAGAAAGAAGGAGGGAAATAAGTCTTTGTGAATTGTGCCATAGTTAAAGTGCCACATCTTACTTTTTATGGTTCATCTCAAAGCTCTGCTAACACTTGGGTGCAGAAAATGGATGTGTATTTCCAGCTGAATCCAATGGTGGAAGAAGATGCTTTAAAAATGGCTATTTTGCACTTGAAGGGAGATGCCAATGAATGGTGGTTCCATGGCCTGAAAAACTTGGGTCATGATCAGTTCAAAACATATGGAGAATTTTTTGATAGGGTATTATAAAGGTTTGAGCAAAAATGTATAGAATTGTCTTTCAGAGAACTAGCACAATTGAAGCAGATAGGGACTCCTATTGAGAATATGTTGGAATTCCAAAGATTATTAGTTAAGGTGGATGATGTATATATGGAAATGTTAGTATTTATGTTTACTGAAGGTTTTTCAGAGCCCTTAAAAGGTTTGGTCAAATCCCATAATCCTATTAACTTAAATTATGCAATGAGCTTGACTAGAGACCTTCAAAATGTGCTCCCTAGAACAAGATTTCCTCCCAAGCCTAACTCCAGATTTGAAAGAAAGTCTTAGAAAAAGGATGCACCTGATAAGAAGAGTTGGAAAAGAGATACATATGAAAATAATAATAAATAAGGACAAAACAGGGATGAACTTCAAAGGAAAAGATTGTGCTTTACATACTTCCAACCATGGACACTAGGGCATAAATGTGCTAAAGGAAAAGCTCAATGCATAGAAGTATTTTTTGATAAGGATGAGTATGAGGGGGGTATGGATGAATAAGAGAACATTTCAGATCAGGAGGAGACATATGAGACAGCAGAAGAAGAATAAATACAAGAGTAAAATCAGCCCTCACTGGACAAAGCAAGAATGGCAGTACTTTCAGCAGTGCCCTGCTATCACACTATTCGATGCAAGGGTGTGGTATTGGGACAAAGAGCTTCAGTTTTGGTAGATGGAGGAGCTACACATAATTTAATTGATGCAGATATGGTGGAGAAAATAAAAATACCAAGTGAACCATTTTATGGCTTCACAGTTGTCATCCCAGTCACAACACAATGCAATGCAACACCTGGATTCCAAAGCTGCAAGTCACCATAGGTAACTATACTTTTGTTGATAGTTTTTATTTGGTTGATGTTGCTGATACTAATATAGTATTGGGATTACAATGGTTGTATTCTATAGGATCAAATTCAGTAAATTATCAAATTCCTGAAATGAAATTTCAAGATTCAATAGGTGCACTAAGGATTGTGAGAGGGCAGCATACTTACCCAAAATAGGTAGTAAATTGCAAAAGTATGAGATCTATATTGAGGCATGGTGATGTAGAATGGACTGTTCAATGTTATGTCACCTCTCCCAAGCCAAAAATAAGAGTTTTTAAACACCCAAAATAGATAGAGACACTTATGCACAAATATGAAAAAAATTTCAGAGATCTTCCACATGGTAGACCACCTGATAGGGGGGTTGAGCATAACATTGTTTTGGAGGAGGGTACTTCACCCATTCAGATAGCACCTTATAGACCTTCGAAGAAGTTTAGATATGATATTGATAAGGCCGTTCAATAAATCTTAGAGTTGGGACTCATTAGAACAAGCTCTAGCACTTATGCTTCTTCAGTAGTATTGGCAAAGAAAAAAGATGAAACTTTGAGGATGTGTATAGAATTTAGAGATTTAAACAAGAATACCATCAAGATTAGATATCATATTCCTAGGATTTATGAGCTCATGGATGATCTATTTGGAGCTAAGTACTTTTCCAATATTGACCTTAGATTTGGTTATCACCAAATTCGGATGAACGAGGAAGATGTGCAAAAGACTGCTTTTCGATGTCATTATGGTCACTTTGAGTTTCTTGTTATGCCATTTGGGTTGACTAATGATCCAGCCACATTTCAAGCATGTATGAATACAATATTTTGCAAGCATATTAGAAGGTTTTTTTAGTCTTCTTTGATGATATTCTCATTTACAATAAAACTTGGGAAGAGCACTTGCAACACCTAGAGGTGGTGTTGAAAACTTTGCAAGAACAATATTTGTATGCTAAGATGTATAAATGTGAATTTTGGATGAAAGAACTATTATATCTTGGGCACATTATTGGGAAAGATTTGTTATCAGGAATATATCACCTTCTGCGGACATAAGTTGTTCCTCTGGTCTGAATGGTTCAGATCCAGAACAAATGAGTGAATAACTCAGTTGAAGACCTTCCCTAAACGTTATAGACGCCTGGAATATAACTCTGATGAAAGACTTGTATACCTGTAAGACATATCAAACATACAAAGACATCAAAGCTACCATAAAATCATCTACACATCCATACTAGTGACTAAGGAATCCAATAACATATATGTGAGATTTACGCAACAAACATGTGGGAAGGAAATCAACTTTGCATTAGAAAATAAATGAAATAGATTACAACCATGTGCCTTAGTGCCAATACACTCCTTCACAAGACTAGCACCTTGTCCCCGATAGCTACAACTTGCTCCACAATTTCTCTTTGACGGATTAGGCCAGGGTATCAATTCAACATCATAACTCTACTATTCTTCTCTCCCCCTCAACCATGGAGTATGAACTTGTATTTATAGAGCTCAAATGGATAGGATGGTTGAGATATTGGTGGGTGAGGGGGATACAAGATCCTATAAATAGGTATCTCGACCTTAACCAACCCAGGTGAGTAGGGATAAGGTTAGACACAAGGCTCTTGATCTAGAAGCCTCAAGAAAACTCCTTTTTTTCACCTTTTACCAAGTACACCGCTTATACCTCTTTATGACATAGGGGTGATGGGTAGGAACCACACCAACAACATAGGTTAAAGGCAGTGGTACCACCTGGTTCTCACACAACAAATGCGGTGCTGAACAGGGTATCGCTTATCTTCTTGAGGGTAGAAGCGGTGCTACAAATTTATACGTTGGAATCAACATCTGAGGCGGGATTCTCTTCAAGTTTGGGATTTGAGGGAAAATGTCTTGTGTTAGGGATCCTATCACATGCTGGTGATAGATTTTGAGTGTAACAAAATGCCCCCCAAAGCATGAGGCTAGAGGGATATGATAGGTGAGAGCTTTGACTGAGCAAGTTATCACTTCAAGGTAAGAGCCAGCTTGATCGAAGAGTGTCATTGAACATGCATCTGTAATACATCAATACTTTGACTCGTGAATAGATGTAACCTCATCATGGCTGTAGACCAATACAAGATAGATCCATGAGAGGAATAGACAACCATGGCTACTAGAATACAGCGTAGATCCATGTGATAGAAGACTCAAACATGGACATAGCTACCAGATATACAATGTATATCTATGTCATACAAACGCAAATTTGAGCATAGCCATGACCATACAAATGTGGATCCATCTAGGTACTTCATACAATATACTCCATCGCAACTTGGGGAGCAAGCTACGAGCACTTAAAAAATACATAGGGGCTTCATCTCGTCTTCCACAAAGTACGATTCTATCCATGTGATTACAATGTTCTGAAGTCGAACATAGTAGAAACCACTTGATTATCGGTTAATGAGGTGAACTGTTAACAAGTGCGAGGTAAATCACCATTGATGTCAATGATTCCTAAGGTACCCTAGTACAAACTACTGAGTGTGAATAAATGCCTTGGTGTCAAACACCCAATAGAGTCTTCCGATCAAAGGTCAATGATGCGAACCTTTGTCAATAGTGAGAGAATCTGTCATTAAGGCATAGAGATCTCAAGGTACTAAATTTGTTTCTAAGACTATTTCCCGGATGATGAGTTGATGTCGATAGGAGTAGTCTCATCAAAGGAGGGCCATGATGAATCCCACATCGATGACACAAAACTTGGAACAAAGTTTTAGAATATCGTATATCACGTAACCATAGGATTGACTCAAAGTATTGACACGAGGGTTGTTTTAACTGCAGAGGTAAACTTATTTCTTCCTTTGAACATTGGGCGGCACAACAAAAGACTTGGAAACATGACTAGACTAGAAAGACACACAATGCGACAGTGGACAATGCAATCTTTTGAAAAACTCAAAGGAGTGACATGAATCATGAAAATGGATCAACTTGTTGGTCAGCTGAATACCCAATTAACTGAATGATATGCAGACAAGTGCCATGTTCAAAGGTGACAAATGATTGCCATTGGATTTGCAAAAATGATTCCCTTCCCTTAATTCCCCCATCATGATTGATGAGTGCCTCTTTTCATTTTTACGAGTTCAAAGAGGGTAACAAACACTCGTTTAAGCTTATCCGAAGACAAGTCCATTTCCATACATTTCACGAACTTGGGAAAGGAGGGGTTTGATCCCAAAAAAGGGTCTCTCAGTGTTTACTTTAATGAGTCCAATGAAAGAAAAATCGGGTCGTTCATATTTAGAGAGTTTGAACGAAGACAAAAGAAAACTCCAAAGGGTCTTTTTTTGTAAAATAGTCTATCTGAACCGAAAAAGAGAGAACCTGTCGTCGGAGAGACGACTCTTCAAATACTTTTATGAGTATGAAGAAGACAAGTACTCGACAATATTTTCATATTTAGGGAGTTCGAGAAAATCTTAAAGGAGACTCCATTAGGTCTCTTTTTTAACGATCAACAATTTTACGAGCCTAAAAAGAATCAGAAAAAAGACTTAGAACTTTGATACTGAGTTATGAGAGCGTGAAGAAAGTGTCGAAACAAACGCTCGGGAACATTTTCCGTTTTAAAGAAGTACGAAAAAGTAAAAAACAAACTCCCCATAGACTTTTACTGTTTTTATTTCTACCCTTGCAAAGCTCAATAGCAACATTAATTTCTCGAAAAATGACTTTTAATGAGTCATACAAATGGATTTTATAATGATAATGATTTTAAAATATTAAAATGACATTAAAAAACCCTAAAATAGCTATATAAAAGTCATTTCAAATAGCAAAAATCAAAACATTTCACTATTTACCACTAGTCAAGAGCATTTTGGAACAACTTTGAACCATATCTTTAGCTGTTGATTCCAGGAGATCCGACCGTCTGATTTGAGCGCTATTAGAGCTAGGTAAAAGACAAAACCCTAATCTTTCACTTTTAAGTATTTATTTTTTGTTTTAGGAGGTTTTTTGGCCATTTTAGGCAGGCCCTAATCTTAAATGTGGGCACCGCTCCTGCTCCTTACGAGACAGGTGGTGCACCATGAGAACCAAGCTTCTAACACTGCACTCAGGAGGTGCCACCGCTCTGTGCAAACAGGGCTCAGGCGGTGCCGGCCATGAGCTTAGAAAAATGTGTGGAAAAGGAAAAATACAAGCTTTTGATTGATTTTATTGATTGTGCATGCTTTTCACTAATCCATCAATGGTTTTTGGCAGGTTTTCAGCGGTCGAAAATGGTGATATGGAAGGAACAACAGCATGATGATGATGATGCCCTTGCTTAAAGAAATGCAGGATGTATGGCCTCATTAAGGAACTGTGGCCTCCTCAAGTTCTTTTGCACACCTAGTATGGTGTATCATGAGAGATTTCTGGAGTATATACTCCATATGTGGAATTTGGACCAAAAATACTTTGAGGTGGGGGCACATGTGTTGACCATTGAGGTAGAATATATCTACTTATTGACTGGATTGTCAAGACGGGGTGCCCCAATTTCATTGACTGGTTCCCATGGAGGGGACGTGACTACTCGGGAGCTGATTGATCGCCACTTCCTTCCTGGTACTAGAACTTCAGGGAAAAATATTCCCATCATGGCAGTAGTGGATCTTCCTCTCTACACTCTTCTTTTTACCGTGCAGAGGCTGGCTGGGAGCCAAGGGCCTCATCAGGACTATAGGGCACATATGCTATATGCAATAGAGGCTATGGAACCTAAAGTTTTCAACTGGGTGGAGGAATTGCTACCAGTATTTAAAGACCAGTTGACCAAGTGTCAACAGGTAGAACTAAAACAGTTTGGCTATGGTTCTATCTTAGCCTGTTTCTTTTTTGAGTGGGTCCCTAAGTTGAGAACCCAAGTGGTTATTACTGAACTAATGGTGAGAGATCCTCGTATGTTGATGTGGTTTAGGATCATGGCCTGTACAGGAGTAGACAGAGGCAAGGTGAAGTTCGGGGCTCCATTCTTTTGATGGCTTAGTGACCAGATCCTCGTAATTGAGGATTATGCTTATGCAGGCACTGATTTCAGGGGAGACCCTGACCTACCACTTCCACCTGGCGGACAGTGGGGAGACATGAGTAACAATCAAAACCCTAAGATAGCTATTTGTGTTTTTTTCCTTTTAATGTTTTTTTATTTTTTATGTATAGTAACGAGACCTGAAATTTTCATACATATGTAGGAGTTGCATGACTTGGGGGATCATCCCCACTGGACAGATGAGCAGGAGCTCGATTTTTTCAACGAAGAGATGACCCTATGGGAGAGCTGGAGGAGAACCTAGAGAGGTTGACATTGGACATACCCGATGCATCCATTGATGATCTCCCGATGTGCTATCAGAGGCACACAGTAGGGGTGCCAGGCCATTTTAGTTGTATGCTACACAGAGTAGTGCGGGTCGTTAAGTGCTACCATGAGCATCACTAGCTCCTACATGATGTATCACTGAAAGCTACCATAGCTTCATATTTTTGTATGATTTTGTGCTACCTGAAATCCAGAGTGCTTCAGATGAGGTCTCATGACCTATTTTTGTAAAAACACTTATATATATATATATATATATATACATAATTTTTCTTCCAATGTATATTCTTCAAATGGGAAATGTATTTACATGATTTTTTATATGTCCTAACTATTTATTTACAATGTTATGAACCATGTTTAACTTTCATGCTATGAATGAGCAATATACCAGTCTAGGATATAATTTTCCAATGAATCAGCAACTGCATTGTCTGCCCTAGTGATATGCCTTTAAGTAATGACTTGAAATGACCTTTCTAATAAATGTACCTTCTGATAGAGATGGAGTAGTATAGGGTTTTGGATGGTGTAAACCTGGTTTAAATGACAAACCACCAATTGCAAGTCCATGAATACTACCAAGTCATGAATGTCCCAGGATGCAGCCTCAGTCAAGAGACCTATGACTGCTTCATACTCGGTGATATTGTTGGTAGCAGGACCAATAAAAACTGCTCCTGATCTCAGTAGATCGTGTGTATGGGAATACAAAACCCAAGCAACCGAGGCAAGGTTCAGGGTATGGCGGCAAGCACCATCGGCAAAGCCATAAAAGTCCATTTGATCTGCATAACCAAAACATGGTATAAATAGTCTAGACATTAAACTCAAAATCATATTGACAATACCAAAACACACTGAAAATTCAAATAATGTACATATATACAAGGTACCATAGATGAATGATCTAGACATAGTACCTATTCAGGTACAACCCATTGCAAGGTTGCCCGAAGGGGATTCCATCACAATCCATGAGCTCGTAGTCCCCTTTTTCTAAAACCTTGGAAATAATAAAAGGACCATACCACATTGATTCAAACTTCCCTTTTCCTAGCTTATCATGTCTCTAATCATAAGTCAGGACTAGGTCACCTTCATTAAACATGTGAGATTTGACAGATTTATTGTATTGCACCTTGATGCATTTTTTGTGTGCCTCATTAACTAAGGTGGAATCTCATCTAGTTTCATCAAGGTTGGTTAAATATGAAAACCTTTATTCCTCGGTAGAAGTATTAGGGATAAGTTTCAAAGACAGAATTTGACACTGAATAGGTAGGACAACTTCTAGTCCAAATACTAATTGAAATGGTGTAAAACTAGTTGATGTTTTCACTGAAGTTCTATAAGCCCAAAAAGCCAAGAAGAGAGTCTGGTGTCAATTGGATTTTTGATCTCCAACCATCCGACATAGCATAGTTTTTAAAAATTTGTTAATGGACTCAACTTGACCATTAGCTTACGGATAATAGGGGGTTGAGTTTTCATGGTGAAAACCCAACTTAGCACTTAACTCTACCATCATCTAATTCTAGAAATGTGATCCGTGATCAGTGATAATAGACTAAGGAAATCCAAACCTAGATATTACATGGTTAAAAAGAAAGAGGGCGGAAGTCTTACCATCCTCTACATATGTAGGAATAGCCTAAGCCCACTTAGTGAAATAATACATGGCTACTATGATGTAACCATGCCCCCTAGCTGAGGTAGGATTACAATGCATGAAATCTATCCCCCATTTGGAGAAAAGGACAACATCAATGACATGGTGTAACGGAGGAGGGTGGGTGCGCTTTTTCGGGTAAAAGTGTTAACAGGGTGGGCATTTCTTAACAGCCTCATGATAATATTTAAGAATAGAAGGTCAAAAATAGCCAGCGCGTAGGATTTTCTGAGTTGTAGCCATCCCAGAAAGATTACCGCCACATGCTCCTGAATGGCAGTCATTAAGAACTTGTTCAACCTCGTCATGGGTGAGGCATCATCAGAGAATGGTATCTCTACCATGTCTATACAAGGTATCATTGAGGATAAGATAGTACTTTGCGTGGTGACGAATATTATGGTGACAATACTCATGAGATATAGTAGGCTGAAAACGTTGTGTCTGGAGATAAATTATTAAATATCCATACCACAGGTCATTTTTTCTTATTAGGAACATAAATTCATCTAGGAATGAATCACTGGGCTCATAATCCGTTAAATCACAGGGAATATCACACATCATCTCGGCAAAAACTAATGACTTCTTTGAAGTAGCTTTGGAAAACTCAAGATCGAACTCATGTAGGATAACAATCCATCAGGAGTATTTTCCCCCTAGCACCCGATGAGTCAAAATGTAGTACATAGTGTTTTGGTCTGTGAGTATGTAAGTGGTGCAAAGTAGGATGTAGTGACAAAATTTCTGGACAGCAATGACTGTAGCCAATTCTAGCTTCTCCACATGCGAGTATCAAGTTTTGGAATCTAGAAGATTCTTACTGGTGTAATAAATCACTTGTTCTAGGTTGTTCTGCTCCTCTTCAGCTAAAACCATTCCGATAGTAGTAGTAGAGGTAGAAACATACAAGAGAAAATCCTTCAAATAATCCAGGGGGTGTATGATGGGTGAATGATTCAAAGCATGTTTGATATTATCGAAGGCGCACTGGGCCTATTCATCCCAAAAGAATGGAGTGTCCTTCTTAAGGAGATGCATATATCCATGCATTTTCTCAGCAAAGTTACAAACAAAACGATGAAGAAAATTTTCCTTCCCTTGCAAACTATGGATTTCAAGCAGGTTGGTTGGGGCAGGTAAAGCGAGTATTGCAGCAATATTTAAGGGATCAATCTGAATACCATCCTTGGAAACTACAAAGCCTAAGAGACATCCTGCCTCAACGCAAAAAACACATTTGTGTGGGTTTAGCCATATCTTGTAATGACGACACCTCACGAAAATGTCTATAAGATGCCGAGGATGGTCTTCCCATAGCTGTGAGTGTGCAGTGAGATCATTGAGTTAAGGCTCCATAGTATTCTTAATGTCATGAAATGCATAGGACATGGCACGATGGAATGTGGCCCCAACGTTCTTAAGGCCAAAAGGTAACTTCTTGTAGGCAAAGGTTCCCCACAGGAATATAAATGTTGTCTTATACTGATCGGCGAGCAATATCTCAATCTGATTGTAGCCAGAAAAGCCATCCATCAATGAGAAGATGACACTCCCAACATAGTTATTGATAATCTGATCGATGTGTGGAGTTGGAAAGTTGTCCTTGGTACAACCTTTATTCAAATCTCGAAAATCGATACAGACTCGAATAGTTCCCTCCTTTTTGTTCGCAGGAACAATATTCGATACCCAGTCCGTCAGGGGTACAGGATAGATAAATCCTTCCTTCAGAAGTTTTTTGACTTCGGCTTTGATAGCTGCAGCCTTTCGCGAATGGACTTGTCTCAATTTCTGGCTAACTGGTCTGGCTGTAGGATAGGTTTTGATCTCATGGACTACAATGGATGAATCTATCCCAGGAATTTCTTCATAGGACTAGGAAAAAATATCTCGGTATTCTTTAAAAAGTGCTTTATACTCTTTAGTTTTGTCTATTGAATAGTTCTGCCCTATGTGAATATGTTCAATAGTTCCAGACTTGATTGATATGCCGATTGGAACCATTTTGGTAATGTTGCATAAATTTCCTTTAGACCCATAATCTTGCAACAAGACAGGTGTTTGTGGATCATCGACAATATCAGTACCCAAGAGAGATACAAACTCATTATCTGTCTCACTGGTATTGGGAAGGAATGAAGATCTATGATGGTGATCCTCCCATACGGATGTACTTGTATTCATAATCTTTATAATAGAATTGTCTAATGGAAAAGCCTGCGAGAGATAAT
Organism: Pseudotsuga menziesii; assembly: GCA_001517045.1. NCBI lineage: Eukaryota > Viridiplantae > Streptophyta > Pinopsida > Pinales > Pinaceae > Pseudotsuga > Pseudotsuga menziesii. Next base: position 108,002 of record LPNX010583643.1, on the reverse strand, counting down.
CTAGAGTAGGAAGTGAAGGTTCTAACCAGTAGGGCAGGTGGTAAGGATTCGAGGCCACCAGATGAAGATCATCCATAGGAACATCAGAAACAGATTGGATGGCATCATAAACTGTTTCATGCGGGCTGAGGGAGGATGTCTCAACAACTTGTTTACCCTTAGGATCATAATTAAATGAAGAGATCATATTGACTGTTGCCATTTATGTGCTATAAGGGGTTGACAGAAACATGCCCATGAGGGCGGAGTCTTTCAACATCCCTACCCCAATCGATTAGTAAGGAGGAGGGAACTGACCTATAAAAGGGATATTATTCATCATAGGAGTGGTAACATCCAGCGTACAGAAATCAAGTTGATCAATTGTTACAATTTTTCCCAAATGCAGAAACTAGAGGGTTCTAAATACCGTCGAAGCGATAGCGATCATAGCATAAAACCAGTTTCTTCCTAGGAGAAGATTGTAGTCTAATGGGGCATCCACTACTTCCACTTGAATGGAAACAGTTTTTCCCCCTAACTCAACTGAAAGGGTTGGCATGAGACCATAGGGTTGGAAAACTATTCCGTCAAAGGCTTTTAGTGTTGTCGGATATTTTACAAGCTTGGGAGAGCCAATGGATTTCCAACAGGACAAAGACAAAATAGAGGTTGAAGCACCTTCATCTAGAATAGTCCTAAATACCTTTTTCCCAACTACTCTAGTTATGACTTTAAAATCTAGTTGGTGGGGTAATCTAGGTCTAAGGTTCTTCGGATTGAAATGAATCAGATTTATGTCACTCAGGTCCGTAGCTCCCAAAGCGATTAACAAGTTTTTGTATTGTGTAGGACAGCTTTGGAGCACTTCTAAGGTATACATTGCACATGGTTCCTGATCTAGGTCTTCTACAACATTATAAAACTGTGCAGCTCGGGTGTTAGGCTTAAAAACAACCTTCCTAAGAGTACACTTGGGTGGACGCAAAATCATTTAGAGATTAGGTTTCTCGATCGTTAAGGGGCGATTAGACGAGGATGCGGGAGAACCAATAGAAGGAACTTTATCAAGAGAAGGTTTCTCAATTTTCTTCTCCTCCAGTTTGTCATATGATTGACTTCAAGTTGTTAGATTAATAGTATCTGATGACATCATTCGAATTTCCTCTGTGGAACTAGAATTTCCTTGGTTAGACATGTGGTCTACCAATTGTTGCTAAGAAGGAAAAGGATTAGTGAGAACTGTCGGTGTGGGGTTACTCTTTAAAAATTTATTAATTTCATCACGTCGAGGACACTCTTTTGTGAAATTATCACCACCACACAATAGGCAAGGATACTTATCTTTCCTTTTTCCTTTATTGTCATTCTCCGAGGCTGTAGGTTTGGGGCTTTCCTGTTGGTTTCCAGGTTTCTTGTTTTTACCTTTTCCTCTCTTCTTATTATCGGATGATTGCGTACTTTGAATAGCATTCACCTCGGCAGAAATCGTAGGGTTGGAAGGAGCAGGAGTGGAAGGATTGGATTGTTTGGAAGCTTTAACCATTGACGGGGGTTGGATTGAACCAATAACTCCATCAGCAGGAGTTTCTGTAGGTGGATTAGCCGGGTTAGTGCCGGCTCAAGGAGCTTGAGGAATGAGGTTGTACAAAGTCCGAGACTTGGAATATACCAAGTCTAGATACTGCACGTGGCTAATGGCTTTCTCTTCAGAAACAACACCCCCCATAGCCACATCTCAGGCAATGGGTGGCAATGAATATTTCATGAAATAATCAGCCAAAAGTTGGTCCAGGATAGGAGCTTTAATGAGCCTTCTCCGCCTTCTCCATTCATGAATATGATTTAAAATGTGTGTAGAGGTGTTTTGACGCGGAGAGGTTAAAAGTTCCATACCCGTTTCGTATAGGATGGGTAGCTAAAAGTGTGTGAGGAAAACAGTTGCCAAGGCACTAAAATCCACAGACGAGTGTCGTGGAAGTTCGATATACCACTTCGTGGTTGTGCCAATCAAAGTGCGTTGGAAGAGTCTTAATAGAATAGAATCATCCATCAAGGAATTGGAAGAACACCATAGATGGAAATTCATAACGTGATTTTTAGGATCATCTCCCTGGTTACTATCGAATTTCGGAATATCGGATGGTAACTTGACTGGAATGGAAGGCCATGAAGCATTGTGTTGGATGGGGTCATTGATCAATTTGGACAAATCAGGAAAGTCCAAAGTTGCTAGGAAAGGTAACTAACAATTCGGCTCAACATACTCGTAATATTGATAAGGCATGTAACCACCAATAGGATCGTAAGTGGACTGATACATAGGTTGCTGAAAAGGATGATGAGATGATGAACCTCCAAAGATGGACCTCCAGGGTTAGGGCCACCAGGGACATTGGGAGGATTAGGAGGATTAGGAGGATTAGGAGGAGGACCGCTAGGACCTCCAAGACTACTAAGACCACCGGGACCACAAGGGGGAGGACCACTAGGACCCCCAGAACCACTAGGAGCATGACCACCAAGACCTCCAGGACCACCAAGATGACGAACACTAGGACCCTCGAGACCACCAGGACCCCTGGGACCTTCAGGAGGAGTACCACCACAAGGTGGCCCTCCGGCACCTCCAGCTATATGAATAGGTATCCCCCCCATAACTGGCATGTAGGACCAGTTCGGTTGCCCCCATGGAGTAAAATTATTTCGAGGATATGGAATTCCAGGGGATGACATGCCTGTAGGGGTAGGTTGGTAATTCATACTTCCTACAGGTACTGGATTTACTAGGTAACCATACCCCCGGGAATATTGACTAATGGCAAGTTGTGCCCCTAAGGGTCGGCCTAAACTCAATGGAGGGTTAACTATATTCGTAGGGGAACATAAACTGTGGATTGTCCTACAATAGAGGCTTGTCTATTATTCGCAACAGTCCCATTAGTGGGTAATGTAGGTCATGCTAGGTGTTGCCCCCTAACGCTAGAAGGCACTGACACTACTGGAACTAAAGGTTTCCCACCGATCACAGCAAGCACTGGATGACTCAAGAAAGACCTAGAACTTACTGTCATAGGGGTAGAATTAGAGGTCGGACCTGGATTGTAAGAAGTCTCGCCATGTACTAGATGACCTTCAGGTGAATTTTTAGCTTCATATAGGGGCCAAGGGTCTGTATTATGGGGGAGAAGAGATGACATATGTTCTTTATGAGGTATGGGGGTTGCTAATATCAAATCTAATCTCTGCATTAACTCTTTAAAATCACGTGCACGGTGAATGGAAGCTTGGATTTGTCTATATTCTTCTCCACCTGGTGAAGATTGTTCAGGAGATGTCCTATTAACCCCAAATGAGGCAATGACTTTCCCCATGGAAGTTCTCCAAAACGAAGCATCTGGCCCATATTCAGATGGAACAGGGCTGTCGATATGACTGTTGAAATATTGTAACTTCAAAGAATATTCTATATGTATCTTTTTGTGGTCCTCGATGGTCCTACCGGGAGAACCACTTGTATTACATTGTACCCCGATGCTCCTCATCGGAAGAACTAATAAGAGTCATGAGGTAGTCCCCTCTAATTGTAAAGGTGGGTCATCAGCACCCCAGTGTGGTTACTTGAGCCTACATGTGTAACTCGAGCCTACATGATATAACTCGATCCTACATGTCAGATGAGTTAACTTAAGTGAACGGATGAATATAAATAGAGGTGTAGCACTCCTCATTTGGAGCACACACTCACACTTGTGTAGCGCATTAGTGGAGAAGAGAAGAGTTGCAAGAGAAGGTGGAGGATCAGGCTTTGATCTCCTTGTTGGTTTTACCTTTTATATTTTTGGGCATCTATATTGAGGAAGATTTTGCTAGGTTTTTCCCTTTATGGTTTTCCCGGGATAAATATTTGTGTTCCTTTTGTATGGTTGTGCTTGTCTATCTTTCAATGATCCTGTTCATATGCTTTTGTTATGAAAATTAAATGAAATACTGATGATCTAGCTTAGCATATGAAAATTTAACATGGTATCAGAGCCACCCTGAAAATAATACATTGTACAACTACAAAATCTAGTGCTTCTTAATTTTTGGTTTTCTCTCCACAATCGATCAGCAAAAGAAGGCTAGGCTGACTCTCCAATGAAGGGCGCATCTCTCTGTCAAAGCAGAATTCGATTCTGAGCATTTTCAGTTTTCGATGCGGGAAATTAGGGCTTCTTGCAGAAGAATAATTTTTGAGTGAGCCCAGCATAGGATTTATCTCCTCATCAAAATCGAAGTTTATATATCTGGATCAATATTTTTGGTTGGGTGAAACTCCGAGAAAGTCAAACCCTAGTTTGACCCCGAGCTAGAAAAACCCTAAATACTAAAACTACTAAGTTTTGGTACATTCACTATATCCAGAGCTTGGATATGGTTCAGGTGCTAAACATTTTTGAGGAATAAAATAAAATCCTAATGTACATTTTATCCAAAATGAAGCCTCAGATTCACTATATTCTAGGTGATATGATCCCTCCAAGTTAGGGTTCCATCCTCTTCCAGAATTCATCCCTAAACAGGACACCTGGGGAGAAATACTATATATTGGGCTACATAGGTCCAAATGGAATTCCTCAAGATGATCCAGAAATATAATGGACTTTAATTTCTGTGGTCCGAATTTCAGAACCAAAAAATGAAACAGTGACATGTGGCAGTTCGTACAACTTCATTGTTCTGAACAGTCCTGTAATAGGTCACCTTGGGAAAATGATCATAAATCCCAATTGGTGAAACCAATTCTGATGAAAACTATGGTGTTGGATCAGAGAAATGTGAGGTTACCTTAGTAAGAAATTTCCTACATAGAATAGCAGTAATTTCGGAGATATCACAGACACAGTGACAGGAATTTCTACAGAAGAAATTGGAAAACTAGGGCTTCCTGTTTCGGGAGCTTCCCTCCACTGTTTTTAGAAAAGGAGTACATTGGACAGCTACATTTGAAGATATCTATATTTCTATCCAATCATATCTGAAATATTCCAAGTTTTGAAAATTAGGGTTTCTCTGACAAACCCTAGATCAACCAGCTCCGAAAGCAGGACGGACACCTCAAATCGGTAAGATCTAATCTTTTGCTATTTTCATTTGAGGTTATCATTTAAAAGTGATCTATCACCTTAGCTTGATGATAAGCTTGGTGAAGTTGACAACTTCCAAGCATGAAAGTATTTGATCTCTCTGAATAAAATGAATTGGACACCTACATGAGTAGAGAGGTTCCAGTTCCAGAGGGAGATGAGGCTCAAATCCTTACACAAGAAGAACTTGATCAAGGCCAAGAAGATCATTGTTGATTCAATCACGGATCAAATTGTACAACAAGTGTATTCCCTAAAGATACCGAAGATGTTTGATTCCTTGATCAAGCAATTTGAAGATAAGAACATAAATCAGAAGATGGATTTGGGAAAATAGTTGAAGAATGTGAAGATCCAGAATGCAGAACAATTTGAAGCGGTAGAAGAAGAAGTGGAGAATGCAGAAGTGGTGATAGACACCTTGAATGGTCTCCCAGGATCATAGAATTCATTCATTCAAGGAATGTGTGCCAGAAGGAAGTGATTACTTTCAGCAGACTCTGGGAAGAAGAAGAAGCTCGACTCATAAGAAGAGAAGAAGAAAGATGGGAGCAATTGAAGATCAAGCTCTCACCATTCAAGATCCCTCAAGCGATGAGGAATATGAAGAACTCAATTCTTAAAGAACCTCTTATTCATATTATCATTTGGATAAGAAATGATGATTTCATGAATGAAGAAGATGATAAAGCAAAATGATCAAGATGGAGTATACCCACGAAACAAATAAAAGATAAGTGTTCAATTGTCATTTCATGATATTGTTTTGTTATACATTTGATTATATTCAGTTGATGAGTTATGCATGATAGATTGTTTGCATTAATGACTGTATACTGCTAATATGCATGTGATGGGTAAGTAGCTAATGGGGCTATACAACTCTCCATTGCTACTTATTTAGAATGAAACCTCTTTTCTAACACATTGGATTAGTGCACAATCTCAATGATGTCATGGTAGAAGGCATTTAGAAATTTTCTGTGAGATATGGATGAATGTTGTATTGGCTAAACACTTGCATGATGCATAATAATTTGTCATTATATATATGTTCTATGAAATGGTTCTAACCATGCTACTAGTGCATTTGAATTGTAGGAAAGGTCCTGTACAACCTCCTACAAGAAAAGAAGGATGAGACTTGTTCCGAAGAACAAGTGATGACAATTCAAGATTCACTCCAATAAACATGAATGTGAAGCTCCCAGGGTCAAAGACACCATGATGGAAGAAAGAGCTTCAGAGAGCGGTAGATCCACCTCGAAGGATGAAGACCACCATGGGTACGAGAGATAACTCAAGATGAAGAAAAGAATGCTATGAAAGAAGCTATGATCAAAGAATAACAGTTGATCATGGGGAATGATGTATACGATATGATTTCGAGACATAAAGGGAAGTACGTAGTATCTATGGATCTACAAGAAAAAGTGTACAAAGCAAGGTTTGTGATTTGCCTCAGAAAGAATAGACTATGACATAACATACTCTATTGACAAGTATATATCAAGCATAGAACCACCTGTACAGAATGAAGAAGGAAGATGATACTCCACTTCAGGGGGAGTGACTATAGAAGATATCTGAGTTCGACATGGTATGACACGATGGACAACTTCCTAATGGATCGAGACTTTACCAAGAGTAAAGTGGTTTCCAACCTTCAAGGTTGAATGCAGAAGACTAGGATATGTTGATGACATGAAAAGATGAACTCATGGAAGATGTTATGATGAAAGAATACTAGAATGATGTTTGGGATATAGTACTCAAACCAGAAAGCAAGAATGTGGTATCTTCCAAATGGATTTGCAAGATAAAATATGTTGCTGATAGAAATAAAGAAAGACTTGTGAATTAATTCTGAAGAGACACTTACTCCAAGAATCAAGGTACACTTCCTTCAGAACTATCATGGTAGTTTCTTCCATGATGAAGTAAAGACAAGCCTTCCTTAATGGTATGATTGAGGAAGAGTTTTACATCGAATAGTCACAAGGATTTGAAGTTGAAGACAGATGGAATCACATATGCAAGTTGAAGAAGGCCTTCTATGGCCTGAAGCAAGCTCCCAGAGCTTGGTGTGGAAGAATAGATAGTTTCCTAATGAGCATGGGCTTTGCCAAGAGTAAAGTCGATCCTAACCTTTACTACAAGGTTGTATAAGATGAACTTGTCATACTATTACTATACGTGGATGATCTATTTCTGGCAGGGAATGAAAAATAGACTGTAGAATGCAAGAAGAAGTTTGCTGAAGAATTTTAGATGAAATACCTTGGGTTAATGCATTATTTCCTAGGTCTAGAAGTATGGCAAAATTTAGAAGGAATATTTCTCAACTAGGGAAAGTATGCAATAGAGATATTGAAAAGATTCGATATGTTGGAATACAAAGCCATGGCCACACCCATGGATTCCAACTTGAAGTTGTTAGCTGATGACTCATCATAGTTAGTGGATGTGATTCAATACAGACAAATTATTGGGTCATTTATGTACTTAACATATACCAGACCAGACATTTGTTTTGCTGTGAACACCTTGAGTTAATATCTAGTTCGGGTTCACTTGATAGCCGCAAAACATGTGATGAGATATCTGAAAGGGACTATAGACTTTGGTCTATACTATGATGGAAACCATGACTACAGATTGTATGGCTATACAGATGCAGATTGGGTTGGAAGTATCTCAGACAGGAAAAGCACATCAGGTAAATGCTTTTGTTTGGGGTCTATTATGAGTTCATGGTTTAGCCAGAAACAGTTCAGTGTTTCTCTTAGCACGACTAGAGCAGAACACACAGCAGATTTCTCTGTTAAGTTGTGAAGCCATATGGCTTCAGAAGCTGATATTAGGTCTCTTTGACCTTAAGATGGATACTACAATGATTTTATGTGATAACCAGAGTTGTGATGACAGAGAACCCTGTGTTCTGTTGTAACACATAGAAATTCGGTATTTCTACATACAATATAAGATGCAGATGATCATGTTTCAGTATTCCCATACTGAAGATATAGATGATGTTTTAGTATGTACATACTATAGATGCAGATGATGGTGATTCCATATTTATATACTGAATATAGAGATGATGATGCTTTCAATATTTCTATACTGAAGATATAGATGATGATGCTTTCAGTATTCACATACTGGAGATACAGATGGTGATAGTTCAGTATTCACATACTGAAGATGTAGATGATGATGGTTTAGATGATGATGTACTGACGAAGACTCTATCTCAAGTAAAGTTCGAACACTTTCAATACAAGCTTGGTGTTGTTCGGAAAGACCTTCCTTGAAAAGGGGAGTAGTGATGTTGCAATGGGATTGTATCATCCTTCGGCACTTTCCCTAAAGTGATCCGGTGACCTCGGTCATCGAGAATGAAGTGGGATTGTATCATCCCTGGACACTTTCCCTAAAGTGATCCGGAGACCTCGGTCTTTGAGAATGAAGAGGGATTGTATCATCCCAAGACATCTGTCCATAATAGATCTGGTGACCTCAGTCCTCGAGAATGTGGTAGGATTGAATCATCCTTGGACATCGTCCTAAAGTGATAGGGACTGATTCTCCCGTAATCAATCCAGTGGCTTCGGTCCTTGAGAATGTGGTAGGATTCCATCATCCTTGGACATAGTCCTAAAGTGATAGGGACTGATACTCCCATAATCAATCCGGTGGCTTCGATCCTCAAGAATGTGGTAGGATTGCATCATCTTTGGACATAGCCCTAAAGTGATAGGGACTGATTCTCCCGTAATCAATCCAGTGGCTTCGGTCCTCGAGAATGTGGTAGGATTGTGTCGTCCTTGGACTTATTCCTAAAGTGATAGGGACTGATTCTCTCGTAATCAATCCGGTAACTTCGGTTGTCGAGAATGTGGTGGGATTGCATCATCCCTAAACTTTAAGTCCAAAAGTGATCCAAATATTTTTTGTCTTTGAGTTGTGGATTGCAGGTTGTAGCTGATGATGATGATGCCATACTGATCGAAAGATCATGGTATGATGATGATGATGTACTAATCAAAAGATCAGAGTATGATGATGCCATACTGATCGAAATATCAGAGTATGATGATGATGACGTACTGATCGAAAGATCAGAGTATGATGATGATGACGTACTTATCTAAAGATCAGAGTATGATGATGATGACGTATTGATCAAAAGATCAGAGTATGATGATGATGTACTGATCGAAAGATCAGAGTATGATGATGACGTACTGATTGAAAGATTAGAGTATGATGATGATGATGTACTGATCGAAAGATCAGAGTATGATGACAACGTACTGATCAAAAGATCAAAGTATGATGATGACGACGATGATGACGCACTGATCAGAGTATGACTATGATGTTTCTGATTGGAAGATCAGAGTATGATGATGATGTTTCTGATCGAAAGATCAGAATGTGATGATGATGATTATGATTGACAGATCATGATGATGATGTTGCTGCTGATCAAAAGGTCAAAGTGTTGATGATGATTTTGCTGATTGAAAGGTCAAGGTGCAGAAGATGTTGTTGCTGATCGAAAAGTCAAAGTGCTGAAGATGTTGCTGATCGAAAGGTCAAAATGTTGAAGATGTTGTTGTTGATCGAAAAGTCAAAATGCTGAAGATGTTGCTGATCGAAAGGTCAAAATGTTGAAGTTGTTGTTTCTGATCAAAAAGTCAAAATGCTGAAGATGTTTCTGATCAAAAGGCCAAAATGTTGAAGATGCTGTTGCTGATCGAACAGTCAAAGTGCTGAAGATGTTGCTGATCGAAAGGTCAAAGTGCTGAAAATGTTGTTGCTGATTGAAAGATCAAAATGTTGAAGATGTTGTTGATTGAAGCAGTCAAAGAATTAATGATGATAAAGACTGAAGATTGAATATAAAGACTACATGATGTTGAAAACCTTCCAATGATTTATAGATGTGTTACCCTGATGATGTTGATGATGTCCCCTATCTCTCTCCTACTCTTGTTGTTGTTGATGTTGTTGTAGAATACCCTTCTCGTTAAGGGGGAGTGTTGAAATATTGTAACTTCGAAGAATATTATATATGTATCATTTTGTGGTCCTCGATGGTCCTACCGGGAGAACCACTTGGATTACATTGTACCTCGATGCTCCTAATTGGAAGAACTAATAAGAGTCATGAGGTAGTCCCCTCTAATTGTAAAGGTGGGTCATTAGCACCCCAGTGTGGTTACTTAAGCCTACATGTGTAACTTGAGCCTACATGATTTAAATCGAGCCTACATGTTGGATGAGTTAACTTAAGTGAACGGATGAATATAAATAGAGGTGTAGCACTCCTCATTTGGAGCACACACTCACACTTGTGTAGCACATTAGTGGAGAAGAGAAGAGTTACAGGAGAAGGAGGAGGATCAGGCTTTGATCTCCTTGTTGGTTTTACCTTTTATCTTTTTGGGCATCTATATTGAGGAAGCTTTTGCTGGGTTTTTTCCTTTAGGGTTTTCCTAGGATAAATCTTTGTGTTCCTTTTGTATGGTTGTGCTTGTCTATCTTTCGGTGATCCTGTTCATATGCTTTTGTTATGAAAATGAAATGAAATACTGATGATCTAGCTTAGCATATGAAAATTTAACAATGACCTTCCACATGTGGATGAAAGGAAATATCAGCTATAGGAGGTTGTTGAGCCAAGGGATTTGCATAAGAAGTGAATTGGTCTCCACTTTCTACAACTATATTCTCCTCCACCTAGGAAGTAGTTGCAGCTCCTTGGACAGTAGCTTCCATTGGATCTTCTCTTGTAACGAGAGCAAAGTCAGGTGGTAAGACCTATGTTCTTCTAGACCGTCTCACAGCCAGATTGCATAGTTCCTAATATAACCTAGGGTTTCAAAGCTAAGAAAAAACACACCAAAACTTTCTCCTACTCAAGATACAGGACAACAAGCAAATTCAAATGATAGGATGAGCTCAAATGGTCAGTCTCTCACCAAGATTGTCAAGGAGGTGTAACTAGTGATATACCACAAGGGTACATGTGTAGTAATCCCCCTGAATGTTTTTTTGGGTGTATTTCTCCACACAATATGGCCAAAGGGATTTTCTCAGATAGATAGGGTATCCTAGTGGGGTCTCTCGATATACGCAAGGTACGTGGGAGTTCAATTCGGTAGTATTGTTGTCTAATGCACAACCATTCAAAAGGGGCCTTCCGATATACAATCGAGTATGTGAAGTACCTTTCTATATACCTCAAGGGTACGTGAAAGGCCGTTCGATATACCAATGATACGTGGAAGAACCGAACGAGTCCCGAGATGTAGTGCGAACAATTAACGACAGCTCCTACGCTTAACGATGCCCAAACATGTCTCTAACCTAGCACTCAAATTTCTATACAAATTTGAAGCCTATAACTACTGTTAATTTTAAAGTGGATGGTTAGGTGAATGCCTGAGGTTTTGACAAAAAAGTAAAACCATGTAGATATGAGGTGCAAGTTCATCCACTTTATCATTCAGTATGCCTAATTACGGGAAGGAGAGAGGTTGTTTTTCTTTTCAATTTTTCTTTAAAACCAAAAAATTCCCCAAACAACTAAACTAAAAAATCCTTTTTCCGAGCATACAATCAATCAACACTTTTTTCAAATCAACTCTTTTGAAAACACACAGGTAGGGTAAGATCTATTTTCAAATGAAAAAGAAAGACAAACAACACTCAAATATGCATATGCAAGCTATGTTTTCAATTTTCTCTAAAGCATGGAAAGATATAACTTAAACTATTGATATTTTTTCCTTTTGATGAGATAATGATGCAAAAGATACAAAAGAATAGAGGAGTCCTGAAAGCTTATGAGGCTAATCAGAGATCCAATGGCTTAGGCTCAATGGAATAATGACCTAATCTCAACAATTTTTTTTTAAAGCGAAAAGAAGTCTTTTTCACACTTAACGAGAAATTGAAACAAGTAAACTGATCTAAGGGAGTCTTTCTTTTCACTGCTATTCTATAACAAGCAGAGATCTAATTTGACCTATAGTTTCCAACTAACTCCTTTCAAGAAAAAACAAACTTACAAGCAGTATGAATGATGAATCTAACCTAGCTTTTTTATTTGAACAAACAAGCAATTTCCACATAAAAATTCTAAATTTTAATCACTCAAGCAAGTTCAAACAAGTCTAGATAAGACCCATTAAACACACCAAATCAAAAAAATCAAAATTTTTTTACAAAAATTTGAAAAAATCAAAGCCTCATATAGGCCTACCTGGCATCGCGCAGATGAAGTTGCTGACAGGCGGTTCTGAGGCAGAATTGCTCCTTGCTCACTTGATTTAGGTGGTGGCACTGCCTATTGCTAACTGGACTCAGGAAGTGGCACCGCTTCTTACCAAAGGCACATGCGCGGTTCTTTGTAATCATCCAGAACAGTAGGAGAGCAAAAAATCAAGTTAGAAATGCCAAAAATATTATAAAAACTGATGAATCAACCACAATACAGAGCACAGAAAGTTAAGGTGGCTCAGATATGAAGATTTCAAACCAAAACTTTCAGTAGATCAGATGTAGATCTCACTGCAAAGACAGGAGGCTAGATATTGGATTTAGACAAGAGTATTTCAGGAACTGAGGAAGAAAAAGACGGATCTGCTCCCCAGCGGAGTCGCCAAATTTGTTATCAGGAATATATCATCTTCTATAGACAGAAGCTATTCCTCTAGTCTGAATGGTTCAGATCCAGAACAAATGAGTGAGTAACTCGGTTGAAGACCTTCCCTGAATGTTATAGATGCCTAGAATTTAACACTGATGAAAGACTTGTATACCTGTAAGACATATCAAACATACAAAGACATCAAAGCTACCAGAAAATAATCTACACATCCATATTATTGACTAAGGAATCCAATAACATATATGTGAGATTTACACAACAAACATGTGGGAAGGAAATTAACTTTGCATTAGAAAATAAGTGAAAGAGCTTACAACCATGTGCCTTAGTGCCGATACACTCCTTCACAAGACTAGCACCTTGTCTTCGATAGCTCCAAATTACTCCACAATTTCTCTCTAAATGATTAGGCCAGGGTATCAATTCAACAACATAACTCTACTATTCTTCTCTCCCCATAGCCACATCTTGAAAAATGGGTGGAAACAAAGATTTCATGAAACAATCAACCAAAAGTTGGTGCGGGATAGGAGCTTTAATGAGCATTCTTTGCCTTCTCCATTCATGAATATGATCTGAAATGTGTGTAGAGGTGTTTTGACACAGAGAGGTTAAAGTTTTGTACCTGTTTCGTATAGGATGGGTAGCTGAAAGTGTGTGAGGAAAACAGTTTCCAAGGCACTAAAATCCACAAATGAGTGTCATGGAAGTTCGATATACCACTTCGCGGTTGTGCTTGTAAAAGTGCACTGGAAGAGTCTTAATAGAATAGAATCATCCATCAAGGAATTGGAAGAACACCATAGATGGAAAGTCATAATGTGATTTTTAGGATCATCTCCCTGCTTACCATCGAATTTCAGAATATCCGATGGTAACTTGACTAGAATGGGAGGCCATGAATTATTGTGTTGGATGGGGTCATTGATCAATTTGGACAAATCAGGCAAGTCCAAATTTGCTAGGAAAGGTAACTGACAATTCGGTTCAACATACTGGTAATATTGATAAGTCATGTAACCACTAGTAGGACCGTAAGTGGACTGATACACAGGCTGCTGAAAAGGCTAATGAGATGATGAACCTCCAAATATGGACCTCTAGAGTTAGGGCCGCCAGGACCACCAAGGCCATTAGGAGGATTAGGAGGAGGACCACTAGGACATCCAGGACCACCAAGACCACCGAGACCACAAGGGGGAGGACCACCAGGACCTCCAGGACCACCAAGGCCCCTAGAACCACTAGGAGGATGACCACCAGGACCTCCAGGACCACCAAGACCCTTAGGACCACCAGGAGCCATGGGACCTTCAGGAGGATGACCACCATAAGGTGTCCCTCTGACACCTCCAGCTATATGAATAGGTATCCCCCCAATAACTGGAATATAGGACCAATTGGGTTGCCCCCATGGAGTAAATATATTTCCAGGATATGGAATTCTAGGGTATGACATGCCTGTAGGGGTAGGTTGGTAATTCATACTTCCTACAGGTACTGGATTTATTGGGTAACCATACCCCCAGGAAGCTAGACTAACGATAAGTTGTGCCCCTGAGGGTCAACCTGAACTCAATGGATGGTTAACTATATTCGTAGGGGGAACATAAACTGTGGATTGTCCTACAACAGAGGTTTTTCTATTATTTGCAACAGTCCCATTAGTGGGTAACATAGGTTGCGTCGGGGGTTTCCCCCTGATGCTAGAAGGTACTGACACTACTAGAACTGAAGGTTGCCCACCCGTCACAGCAAGCACTGGATGGCTCAAGATAGACCTAAAACTTATTGTCATAGGGGCAGAATTAGAGGTCAGACCTGGATTGTAAGAAGTCTCACCATGTACTGGATGACCTTCAGGTGAAGGTTTAGCTTTAGATAGGGGCCAAGGGTTCGTATTACAGAGGAGAAGAGATGACATATGTTCTTTATGAGGTATGGGGGTTTCTAATATTGAATCTAATCTTTGCATTCTCTCTTGAAAATCACGTGCACGGTGAATGGAAGCTTGGATTTGTCTATATTACTCTTCACCTAGTAAAGATTGTTTAGGAGAGGGCCTATTAAACCCAAATGAGGCAATGAATTGCCCCATGGAAGTTCTCCAAAATGGATCATCTAGCCCATATTTAGATGGAACAGGGTTGTCGATATGACCTTCCACATGTGGATGAAAGGAAATATCAGCTATAGGAGGTTGTTGAGCAAAGGGATTTGTATAAGAAGTGAATTGGTCTCCACTTTGTAAAACTATATTCTCCTCCACCTGGGAAGTAGTTGCAGCTCCTTGGACAACAACTTCCATTGGACCTTCTCTTGTAACAGGAGGAAAGTCGAGTGGTAAGCCCTATGTTCTTCTGGACTGTCTCATAGCCAGATTGCATAGTTCCTAATATAACCTAGGGTTTCAAAGCTAAGAAAATACACACAAAAACTTTCTCCTACTCAAGATATAGGCCAACAAGCAAATTCAAATGATAGGATGAGCTCAAATGGTCAGTCTCTCACCAGGATTGTCAAGGAGGTGCAACTAGCAATATACCACAAGGGTACGTGCGTAGTAATATCCCCGAATGTTTTTTTCAGTGTATTGCTCCACACAAGATGGCCAAAGGGATTTTCTTAGATAGATAGGGTATCCTAGTGGGGTCTTGCGATATACACAAGGTATGTGGGAGCTCAATTCGGTAGTAGTGTTGTCTAATGCACAACCATTCGCAAGGGGCCTTACAATATACAATCAAGTACGTGAAGTACCTTTCTATATACCTCAAGGGTACATGAAAGGCCGTTCGATATACTGATGATACATGGAAGAACCACACAAGTCCCAGGATGTAGTGCAGATAACTAACGACAGCTCCTATGCTTAACGATGCCCGAACACGTCTCTAACCTAGCACTAAAATTTCTATACAAATTTGAAGCCTATAACTACCGTTAATTTTAAAGTGGACGGTTAGGTGAGTGCCTGAGGTTTTGACAAAAAAGTAAAACCATGCAGATATGAGGTGCAAGTTCATCCACTTTACCATTCAGTATGCCTAATTACGGGAAGGAGAGAGGTTGTTTTTCTTTTCAATTTTTCTTTAAAACCAAAAAATTCCCCAAACAACTAAACTAAAAAATCCTTTTTCCGAGCATACAATCAATCAACACTTTCTTCAAATCAACTCTTTTGAAAACACACAGGTAGGGTAAGATCTATTTTCAAATGAAAAAGAAAGACAAACAACACTCAAATATGCATATGCAAGCTATGTTTTCAATTTTCTCTAAAGCATGGAAAGACTAACTTAAACTATTGATATTTTTTCCTTTTGATGAGATAATGATGCAAAAGAGCCAAAAGAACAGAGGAGTCCTAAAATCTTGTGAGGCTAATCAGAGATCCAATGGCTTAGGCTCAATGGAATGATATCTCAAAAAAAAAAAATTTAAAAGCGAAAAGAAGTCTTTCTCACACTTAACGAGAAATTGAAACAAGCAAACTGATCTAAGGGAGTCTTTCTTTTCAATGCTATTATATAACAAGCAGAGATCTAATCTGACCTATAGTTTCCAACTAACTCCTTTCAAGAAAAAAACAAACTTACAAGTAGTAATGAATGATGAATCTAACCTAGCTTTTTTATTTGAACAAACAAGCAATTTTCACATAAAAATTCCAGATTTCAATCACTCAAGCAAGTTCAAACAAGTCTGGATAAGACCAATTAAACACACCAAATCCAAAAAATCACAATTTTTCTTGAAAAAATCAAAGCCTAGGATAGGCCTACCTAGCACCGCGCAGATGAAGTTGCTGACAGGTGGTTTTGAGGCAGAACCACTCCTTGCTCACTAGATTCAGGTGGTGGCACCGCCTATTTCTAACTGGACTTAGGTGGTGGCACCGCTTCTTACCAAAGGCACATGTGCAGTTCTTTGTAATAATCTAGAACAGTAGGAGAGCAAAAAATCAAGTCAGAAATGCCAAAAGTCTCATAAAAACTGATTAATCAACCACAATACAGAGCACAAAAACCTAAGGTGGATCAGATATGAATATTTCAAACCAAAACTTTCAGTAGATCATATGTAAATCTGACTGCAAAGACATGAGGCTGGAGATTGGATTCGGACAAGAGTATTTCAAGAACTGAGGAAGAACAAGATGGATCTGCTCCCCAGCGGAGTCACCAAATTTGTTATCAAGAATATATCACCTTCTGCGGACAGAAGTTGTTCCTCTGGTCTGAATGGTTCAGATCCAAAACAAATGAGTGAATAACTCAGTTGAAGACCTTCCCTGAACGTTATAGACGCCTGGAATGTAACTTTGATGAAATACCTGTATACCTATAGGACATATCAAACATACAAAGACATCAAAGCTACCAAAAAATCATCCATATTAGTGAATAAGGGATCCAATAACATATATGTGATATTTACGCAACAAACATGTGGGAAGGAAATCAACTTTGCATTACAAAATAAGTGAAAGAGCTTACAACCATGTGCCTTAGTGTTGATACACTCCTTCACAAGACTATCACCTTGTCTCCGATAGCTCCAACTTGCTCCACAATTTCTCTCTGACGGATTAGGCCAGGGTATCAATTCAATAGCATAACTCTACTATTCTTCTCTCCCCCTCAACCATGGAGTATGAGCTTGTATTTATAGGGCTCAAATGGATAGGATGGTTGAGAGATTGGTGGGTGAGGTGGCTACAAGATCCTACAAAGAGGGATCTCGACCTTAACCAACCCAGGTGAGTAGGGATAAGGTTAGACATGAGGCTTTTGATCTAGAAGCCTCGAGAAAACTCCTTTTTTCACATTTTCCCAAGGGCACCGCTTATACCCCTTTATGACAGAGTGGTGATGGGTAGGAACCACGCTAACAACATAGGTTAAAGGTGGTGGCACCACCTGGTTCTCACACAACTAGTGCGGTTCTAAACAGGGTACTGCTTATCTACTTGAGGGTAGAAGTGGTACTGCAAATTTATATGTTGGAATCAACATCTGGAGCAGGATTCACTTCAAGTTTGGGATTTGAGGGAAAATGTCTTGTGTTAGGGATCCTATCACATGCTGGTGACAAATTTTGAGTGTAAAAATATGGAGTGAAAGTGCACATGGAAAATATCAGGGCCATCTTAGAATGGCCACCACCAAAAAACATCACAGAATTAAGAGCTTTCATTGGAATATGTACATACTACAGGAAGTTTGTGAAAGGATTCTCCAAGCTGACTTCTCCACTCACTGACTTGACTAAGAAGGATGCTTTCATGTGGAATTAAGAGGCTTAAAAGGCCTTCCAAAAGATGAAAGAGGTAATGAGTAGTTGTCCCATACTTGCATTACCTGATTTTTCTAATCCTTTCGTTGTTGAATGTGATGCCTCAAGTGGATGAGTAGGGGCTGTCCTAAAGCAAGGCCAACACCCTATAGCCTTTGAGAGAAGAAAGTTGCAGCCTCATGAAAATATTTACACCATATATGACAAATATATGTTGGCCATCATGCATGACTTGGCCAAATTCCGACAATACTTGGCAGGCAACAAGTTTGTGGTGAAAACAGACCACAATAGTCTAAGAAACTTCCTTACCCAAAAGGATCTAAATGAAAGGAAAAAAAAGTGGGCAATAAATATCCAAGCTTATGATTTTGATATTGAGTATGTGAAAGGAAAGAATAACATTGTAGCAGATGCATTATCTCAAAAACCTTCTTTTTCTCTCATGGCCATTGCTAAAAATTGGAAGGATGTGCTACTAGTTGAATATGCCAAAGATAAGTTTGACTGTGATGTATTAGATGGACTCATGGGAGATTATAACTACAGGTTTTGGAGGGGCTGATATACTATAAGGGTAGAACTTATTTGGTTCGAGATTCAGATCTTAAGTACAAAGTTTTGTAGGAAGCACATGATTCCCCACTAGCAGGCCATCCGTAGATCTTCAAAACCTATAGGAAACTAAGGAAAAGGCTCTATTGGAAGGGGCTGAAGGGAGATGTTCAAAAGTATGTGAATGAATGTAAGGTATGTCAGCAAAAAAAATCAGAACTCACATATCCAGCTGAGTTACTACAAACGTTTCCCATTCTAGAGCAAAAATGGGACAGTATATCGATGGATTTCATCATCGGTTTGCCCAAATATTTGGGCAAGGATTGCATATATGTGGTAGTGGATATATTGACTAAGTTTTCTCATTTATTTTTTGTTACATCCTCTTTTAGTTCTGCACAAGTGGCTGACCTTTTTTTTCTGAGAAATCTTTAGATTGCATGGGCTCCCTAAGAGCATTGTGAGTGGTAGAGATGGTAGATTCATGAGTGCTTTTTGGAAAGAACTTTTCAGATTGGTGGGCACTCAGTTGACTCCAAGTACAATCTCCCATCCCCAAACTGATGTACAAATAGATACGGTGAAAAAATGGTTGGAAGGGTGGCTCTGAAACTATGTGGGAGAACAACAAAAATCTTGGACAAAATGGCTACATTTGGGTGAGTTTTGCTACAACACCACCTTTCACATGTCAATAGGAATGTATCCTTTCAGATAATTATATGGTTATGATGCACTTACATTTTCTGATATGGTATTTGGTGATAGTAGAGCTCCAAAAGCCAAAGATTGGGTGGAAGAAGACCAAGAAATTTTAAAACTTTTAAAAGACAATTTGCAGGTTTCCTAAAATCAACAAAAACAATATGCAGATAAACACAAAGAGGAAAGGACTTTCCAAGTTGATTATTTAGTGTATTTGAGGTTGCATCCATACACACAAGAATCTCTCAAAAATAATGGAGCAGAAAATTTAAAGCCAAGATACTATGGGCCCTACAAGGTGATCCGAAAAATTGGAGAAGTAGCATATGAGTTGGAACTTTCGGAAGGGAGTAAAATTCATAATGTATTTCTTGTTTCTTGTCTCAAGAAATATATTGGTCAGCAAATTGTCATTTCAGATACACTCCCTCCTTTGGATGATTAAGGACATCTCACACTTATTTCGGAAAAGGTTTTGAAGACAATGGAGAGAAGATTGAGGAGCAGGACAACCAAAGAATACTTGGTGCAATGGAAGGATCTACCGAGTGAAGATGCCACATGGGAAGAGGAGAATTTTTTTCAGCATAAAAATATTAAATTCCTTGAGGACAAGCAATATTGGGTGGGGAGGACTGTAATGTCCCCATTTTAAAATAATTGCATAGTGGGAAAACTCCATCAATCCTACTAGTTCCCTAGGTTGGGTGGAAACATTGGGAAGTTAATAAGGGATCTAATAAATGGTGTTTAGACATTAGAAAGAATAAAATATTTATTTAATAAGGTCACTTAAATTAATACAATTGAAGAATGAAATGGCTAGGAAAAATGGAGACATATGGAGACTATGGGGCCCACTCAAGCTACAATTCCTATGTTAAATGGCATCCACCTCTTTAAATCTCAAATATATGGAAAGCCTAATGTTTTGGATGGATTATAAGGTCAATATAATTTTTCATATACTTCATAGGTCGAATTTGGGATGAAGTGTAACTTACATGAGCAAGGAAGAGGCAAATGGGGAGTTTCATGGACAGTTGGCTAGATTCCCCTTACACTTATGACATCTATGACACCAATGATGGAGATTCTATGACACAAGTCAGATATGAAGGCTGAAATATGACATATATAACATATCAGGTCTAAATAGAGCATACAATATATCTCTCATGTGATTTGGAGAAGCCCAATGGGTTCCTACTCAATTTGGGAGAAGATGGAAGGTGAAGAGAGAGGCCACATGGCATAGCATAAGAAGCCACACCAATTCGACTTGGATTTGGTTTATGGATGTATTTGGAAGCTGAGGAGACCATTAATTTTTATAAAATACAGGAAGGATCCATGAGAAGGAGCTTTTTGATCAGTTGTGAAATTTGTTGTTGTGAAGAGAGAGAGCTAGTGAGTGACTAGTTCATGCTTGAGCCAATTTTGAGGGTGAAATATTCCCATCCTAATTGGTGATTGGAGAGGCCATTCAGGTATTTCAAGGAGCTTAAATGGATTTATAATATATATTTTAAGCTACAGAATCTCATGGACACTTTAGGATTCGCTCATTCCCCCTCCCATCTCACATTCTTTCACCATATTTTAGCCCGGTGGAGTGAGGCGCACTTGGTGAGCCATTTATCTTTTTGAGGGAGGTCCTCTTGCTCCAGAATTTTGTATTATGATGTAAATAATATCCTCTCTCTGTTAAGAAAGTTATCAGGTCGAAAGGCCAATATATTTTATGTATTATTGATCAGTAATAAAGAAACAGTGTCATTTCCCACTTCTTTGTTGCAAACTCTTATAATATTGGTAGATTTGAATGGCTGTGTAAACTATTGATTATTCATTCATGAATGGAATGTCAGTGAAGAATATTTGAGGTTTCATATTCATTAGCTGAGATTTTGTGTCCATTGGGTCGAATTCCATAACCATTGGATTAAATTGCATCTCATTTCCCCAACGGTTCAAAACTAGTTTTTATATATTTGATTGAAGGAAGTGATAATAACAATGGGAGTTCGATTGGTTCAGAATATGAGTACTTGTTGATGTCCTCTACACATAACCTAACTCAATTTGATAATTCAATTGGGTTTCTATACATTTGGGAGGCCATTCCAACAATTACCTGGGGGGATTTGAGCCCCAAAATTGCTAATAAAATCATCTATCTTGTTCAGAATTTAGTACAAACTTGCAGAAGTGATTGGAGGGCCATAATACATCCCTGAACATAATAATTAATTTATTATATCATTCATACACATTATATGAATATTTGGGAGCAATTGGGCCAATTTGGAGACCAAGACACTAAGACTAGTAAGAGCAAAAATTGTGAAAAAATGGAAAATTGGGCATTTTAGTAAAAAAATAAAAAAAGGGAAATTACACATAAATGGTGGTGTGTCAAGTGACTAGTTAAATTCCCCTGAGGCACAAATAATAAAATAGGGCTAGGTGGAAGTATAGGGAGATTTTGACAGAAGAGTACCCCTATCACGGTAACTTGGCTAGAAGAAAGTGCTTGTGCATAGTAGTTCACACTTCAAGGCCCATGAAAATGGGTCACTTGGTGACTGATGTGTTTGGGCCAATTGTTATTATTTTTAATATAAGGGGGGTACTTTTGAAAAAACAAAATAGAAACAACATACTCGACAACATTTACAATAGACTTATAGTGCCAAGGGTTTTATTATTTGTGGAAATGATTTTCCTTAATGTTCAAATAATTGATTACTATTAATGCCCATTTTTGTTTGAAGATCACACACCCTAAAGGTCCAACAATAAGACTCCGAACTGAAATTATTGATACCATTTTTATTAAGCCTCAAAGTCCAAAGGATCACAAGATAAAGACAAACCTGAAATAGGAACTCCTGGAGAGGATAAACCTGTGCAATTTATTGGTTGCACCCATTGATTTGATTAATATATCGAAAAAATATCCTCCATTACAACCATCCACTTAAATATGTTGGTAGAGTGGAGCCATATTTCTATCCATGGATCTTATTTCTTTAACACTCTCGCACACTCATTAGAAAATCATTCACATTTTTCCTGTCTGGATGCCCAAATATATATAAGACAAACCTGATTGCACCCAATCTTGGGCCTAAAACCTCTGCATATGAGAGAAAAATGTCCACTCATGATACTTTCAGCTCCTCACGACATTTTCATTAGGGGGAATCTAGAAAGAGCCGAGTATCAATTCAGTGATAGAAATGGAGCCAAAAGGTAAATCCAATCTCGTTTCTCGAGCCTTAGGGCATACCTTTAGAAATAAACGTTGAAGTAGTTTGGACAATTAACAATCAAAATAAGCATACAAATCACATAACCTAGTGAACTAAGCAGAGAACTTCATCAGCATGTTAAATGTAGAGACATGTTAATATTTTTTATTTAAAAAATAACCGATGATTTTGAAAAAACGCAATGCATTTTTTATTGAATAGAGAGGTGATGAAAGATGAACAGTGGTTCTCAACTCCGACCTCGAAAGAAAAATGCGTAGGCCAATATTTTATATATAAAACAATCAATAAACAATTGTATAAGGATTGTCAAATTGATACATATATAAACCATAATTATAGTGGGTAGGACAATATTCTAAAGATAGATTAAAAGAATATGTGAAAGTTAGTTGGTAAATAGTTTAATTTAAAATTTAAGTGAAAGGGATTTCAAATATAACTATGTTTTTTTTAAAACGTAATGAAAGGGATTTGAAAATTTAAGTTTCTATTATGCAGGAACTTTTTCATTTCCAAAGTATAAGAAATTAATTACAGAAAGTTGTTGCCTTACTTAAAAAAAATTAGTGCGATAAGATATGTAGGGTTGGGTAGGTTGATTGACTCTTTGGAAGTCACTCATTCAAACATGTAACAGACTATCGTGGTTATGAAATTGGCCCTATTTATTTTAAATTTTTTCACAACATGAACATGAACACTGACACTTAATTGTTTATTATTATTTTTGGAAGCGTGACTGAATATATACATTTGTTATGGTAGACTAAGCTTATTATTTGGTGTGAAAAAAACTATGCTTGAACTTTGAATGGATTTGTAATTCTTCTTCGAGCCATGAACCATCCCTCATCGTAGATCCCCCAAGCTAGGTAGGTAGCTTCTAGTCGATGCATGGAAGCTACGTTGCACAGACAAAGAAGATGTCTTGCCACATGCATATCATGTCATCCACAAGCGAGGTTTTCAACCTACAGTCATATGAGCAGGATCACATAACCAATGAGAAACTCATGATCATGTTTTTCTCCTCATCCATATTGGGCATATCTAGGTTAGAACCAGCCACAATGTGTAGACCAAGGTTGTTCTCATCCTGATTCCTTAGTGTTCAATTGCTCCTTGGATCCAAAACCCAGTAATCTAGCTAATAAATTCATGTTGTGCCATAGTTTAAGGGTTTTTTTATGTTCAATTTCAACAAGATTTGGAGGGTTGTGATGTGCCCAAAGCCTTCATTCATGGATTTAGTTAGTGTGCAAGGGAAGAAGGAACTGTGGATTTTTTTAGTCTACGGTAATTTCATGGTTGATAGCATGTATTTGGTGTGAACAACTAGTTTCGGGGGCGCATTGACAATAAACTAATGTATGCTTGCAACATTAGTCCGAATAAGTTATAATTCTAGGATTTTTCTATGTAAACATATGTCGACTCTAAGATTATTTATTGCTCTATGCTATGAAGGATTCTTACCATATTCTACTACATATTCTAATGTATATTTATTAAAGATGGAATGGGAACAACAAAATGCCGAGCCACAAAAAAAAATAGCATATTATAAGCAAGGAGATTATGCTCTTGGCCTTAAGGTCAATTTTCTTTACAAGAATCTTTGTTAAACATTGTTCATTCAAATTTGTTGTGGTTATCATATGTTAGACACATTTTAGGAAAAAAATTGGTGCTCTTTGTCTTAGAGCGCAAGCATAAACCAACTAAATTAGGGAAAATTTGTTATTTATCCCTCTTGCTTTAATTTTTATTAGGTTTGCAATTTATATAGCTTTTTTAGTGCGTACATTCCATATCACTTCTCTAATATTCACACATATTAAAATTATTTGTTTATTCACATTGGCCAGATTGTTGATATGTAAATCCTTCTGCATCTTTCCTTAATTTTATGGGTTGTCCTTTTCCATTCAACCTACACATAGTGGTCTGGAACTCTAGCCATTTAGCGTCTGGGGTTGTGACCCTCCTTGATTTCCATATTGATTTGGATTTACACATGAAAAAGCTGTGTCATCTTATCTTAAGAAGGAGAAAAAATAAGTGTTTGTCCATGTTGAATGAAATCATGTCACCGTCAATTGTGATGGCCACCCGCCTACCGACTCCACCACAACATGATATCTCTTCAATTCTCCATGCATGTTGTTAAATTTATTTACTGAAACATTTCTTTGTATTAACAAATAATGTTGTGACTATTTGGTTTCTACATCTTTGTAAACTATGTTTTTGTTTTTCTACATCTTTGTAAACTATACATGTTGTTGTTAACATGGCCTCTACTCACATGGTATTTTCTAAAGGTTATCATGGTTTGATGGTTTGTACTTCGATACCGTCATTACTCCAATATTACTCAATACCGCCACCCACATTTCACTGCAAAACCCATATATATAGCAAAATTGGTAAACTTTTAGCTAATGCTTACTCAAGAAAACTATTTCAACATTTACGCAAGCCTTCTTAATACTTAATCAAGAGAACTATTTCAATATTTATGCAAGCCTGCTTAATGCTTAAATAAGAAAATTATTTCAACATTCAACGCCGATACAGAGGAAAATTAAAAATTGAGAATTGTTCCACATGAATTCATGCAGAGGGGTGCATGTATCTGTTTTCCATGTTAATGAGTTGTTCCAGTTTTAATTGCTGGAAAAACTTTGTTGGAAACAAAAATTATGAACAACTTGCAAAATTAAACTCTCAAATTGAAACTATACATATTGCAATTCAAACCAGCAATAAATCCACTGCCAAATATCAAACTGCTTCTTTCACATACTGCATCCCGTGTTCATCCTCTTGTGGATAAGATACTTGATCTTGTTTTGACTTGCTTCACGCACTCCATGAGTACACTTCTTGGCGTGTACACACTTCCTGATTCCTTCATAAGTTGCCTCTTTGCGAAGGAAACCTGGTGAACACACTTGGAAGAAGGAAGACCATGCTGCCCGAACATGAACCCTGTCAAAACACGTAATTGCGAGACACTTGTTCCACTGCCATTCGCTAGTCATCAAAACAGGTGTCGAGATACAATTTGATGGAATGCCGAGGCATCTCCTGAGACTACACCTCCATTGTGTAACACCTTCGACATAAAAATAGTAATATTAATCTTGTGATATTTGATACTAGGAAATATATACTATATATAACGAATCATGCATATTTTTAGATTCAAACTCAACATTTCAATAGAAAATTCAAATAAAATTCCACATTGTATGTACCAAAGCCTACACATTTTCTTAGATTCGAGCAAAGCACTTTAATAAAAAAATTACACATTTAGACAGATAAAAAGCGACGAAACCCATGTGACTACCAACATGCATATGTAAGGCACTGAAAAAGAGGAACCAATTAACCATATCATTGATTAAAAAACTCATTGAATTAATGGAAAAGTAAACTTATGATAATATGGGATGACTATGTCAACTGCCACCTGACCTTTCAACAACAAAGGTGGGCCACTCTAAGTTTACAAGTGTCGAATACATGCATCCATCCACTTGTTGCGTGGCGACTCTGCAACATTTTAACATTCTTTATATATACACAACACGCGGCATGGTAGTGAGAAGCTATGCATGCCACATTTGAGAATTTTGTTGGTGGGAAAAGCTCCATTTGTTGCCCAAGAATTTCCACCCATGACACACTTCAATGCAAACACAACCAAATAGTATGTCAACTGTCGCCCAACCTTTCAAAATGAATGGTGGGCCATTATATTCCTGATTTTGTATACGGGGGAGCGTAGTCATTTTCTTTATTTCTTGGAACAAGCTACTTGGCTCTCGCTGCATTTGAGATTTACTTTTCTTAGAATGATGAAATTTAATACTTGGTGTTATATTTGGAATCTAGAAATAAGATAGTATAGAAGAAGAAGCTTCTTATACCTAAAAAGGACAACAATTTACTAGGAAAATGGAATTGGCTCAAATCTCAAGCATTTGAGCATTTGAATCCCAAATTCAAATCCCTGTAGCAAGGCACACATTTATTTGAAGACTTGGATATGAATTTCATTTCAAAAGTGAGCTCAATTTTCTCGCCTGAAATTTCCAGAAATTGTCAATTCAAAAAAATAAAATTGAAATCATAAGTGTAAATAGTAACATTCATTTTCTAGAATTTACAATTGCATTTCATAATAACAATCTTTTGTTGGACTTTATATTGTTATTGATGTCAAAAAGGGAGCGAATTGTATGTCGAGTGATTTTCCCAACCAAACTTTATGTTATTAGAAGCCAATTTGAAGAAGTATATAGAACAAAAGATAGTGTAACTCCCACTGAGTTATGAGAACCAATTCACAAAATAGCATTGCTCGAAGATTTGCGTAGTTTTAGAATAAAGGCATGTTGTAGTATCTAAGGAATGGATAAGTTCTTGTCACAGTATCAAAGGAATGGGCGTTATGTTGGGGTCTTGTAACCCAAAGAGAGCACCATGAGTGGTCCATAGCCCATTCATTGTCAAAGTCAAGTCGGCTTAATGAAGATCGCGGATTAAGTAAAAAAAAATGCTCGACCCTCTTATTCAGATGAAAGGGGATGTCATCTCATTTATAAATAAGGATATGGTTTTCATTGTTAAGTATGTGTAAAAAAAATGAAGAGGTGATAGGAAGGCGAAGGAGGGAAAAAGAACATTATGGAGAATAAAGTTGCAAGAAAAGGGGTACAATTGCAAGAACAAATAAAGATGTCATAGTAAATACATGGTGATTTGTGGAGATCAATGTCTAGTTGATCTATTGCAGTTGGGTAAACTCATAGATGCAAGAAAGGACGAATTTGTAGAGGGTCACTCAGAGAAAAAGTCGTAGTTACACATAAATACAAATTTTGAAGCAAAAACAAGTGTGAAATCGCAATTGCATGGAAGGTTGAGGATCGACGCAGAGTTAAGGGAAAAGTTTCCTTTGCAAGGAAGAATGTTCAGCTTGAAGCAGAATGTACAAATAGAGGCTTGTGTGTCAAAGCGAACAAGTTGGGGAAGGTGCATTGACCCTTGTGTGAAAGGTGTGAAGTGTGCATTAGTGAAAAATTCGTCGAAGGTGTGCAGATTAGTTCTGAGTTAACAAAGAATAGTATGTTGAATAGAGTGGATAGAACATAAAATTGAAGAAAGTGTGAAGTACAACCTAAGTTGAGGAAATTGTACAGTACAACATGAACTGAGTAAATTGCACAGTACATCATAAGTTGAGGTAAGTGTGCAGAACTGAGTGCAAAGTTCATATTAAGTTGTGAAAATGTGAGAAGGGGGTTGTAGCCTCCATCCTGTCACAAAATAGAAAAGGGAGTCTTAGTATCCATATTTTAGCAGCAAAGAAAGTGTGAAAAAGGGGTTAAATCCTCTATCCTATAACATAAAAGAAAGGGAGATGTAGGATCATGTCATAGCAATGAAAGTGTTGAAAAGGGGATTGTAGCCTCCTTCCAGTCGAAGCTAGAAAAGTAGGGTGTTGGACCATTCTATTAGTGAAAGTTGTTAAACTTTAGAGGTTGGATCCTCTTCTAGTTGGAGATGGAGCAGAAACAAAAGAATATTTTCACTTGAAGCTAAAGAAGCTAGGTGGTTGAAGCTTCCCATGAGTTGTAGCTAATGCACTTAGATATTGTAGTCTCCTTACTTATAGTAATCCTTCATATATTTATTATGAATACTATATATTCAGTTTTTCATTCAGTATACTCCCTTGTTAATGGTGTATTAATGCATATGTTCTTACTATTCATTATATGAGTTAAATAAAGATGAAATAGAAAATTTATAGTGGATATTGATTCACCCCCCCCCCCTCCTCAGTATCTGACGTGTTCTACAATTGGTATTCGAGAAGTTCCTTCACTCAAGTCTAATCAAATCAAATGAGATTATTGAACACATAGTATGGAGGATCAAGTATTTTCGTCCACATATGGGGTACCACTTTTTGATGAAACCAATTATGATACATATGGAAGGTGATAATGAAATTCTATTTGATTTGAGGATTTGGTGTGTGAAATTCTATAGTCACTGGATACACTCCACCAAAGAAAGAAAAAAATGCAGCTCAAAAGGAAGCCAAAAAGGAGAATTCAATGGAAACGGAGGCTATTCAGGATGGACTATTAGGCTAAGTGAAAGAAAAAATGGGATAATGCATGAGTTAGTAAAAGAACTTTGGGACAAACTGAAGAATTCTACTTCGTTGAAGAAAGCATTGCACCATAGAAGCAAGAACTTGTAATAACATCTGCATGTCAAAGGAAGAATCAATCCCATAAATAGAAAAAACTATTGAAATTGATGATCAAGTTCAGAGCCACTCCAATCCCAAAATCAGGAATCAAGAAGATGAAGAAGATATCAAAAATCAAGCCAAAGAAACTGATCTTATCAAATCCCAATTAAAGTAATCACAACATTTGGAATAAAGCCTTTTGAAACGATTACAAGAAAAATAAGATAGCTACAAAAAATTGAAAATACTAATGTCAGTTTGAAAGATCAAGGGAAAAAGGAAAAACAATTTGAAGATAATCTGAAAAGTCAGCTAGAAGAAAAGGAAAAAACCAGTGATGCTCAAGAGGTATAAATTATCTTCTTAAAATTAGAAATTAGGAATATAAGTATGGTTGTTAATGAGAAGTGTTGAGTAAAATAGTTGTCATTGATGTCAAAACTATTAACAAAATTCAAGATATGGTGGTAGGATGAAACCAACATAATAACAAAGGAATAACCATGTTGCAGGTTGCAGTTTGGATGATAAACGAATAACCCTATAGAAAATTTGATCGCAAATGTGATCGACCATCTAAGTAAATTGACGGCTCACAATGTTCTTGTTGAATAAACTAGTGCAGAGGTTAAACACATGCGAAGTGACAAAGTTCCTCAAAAGATCAATATCAGATGGATTACATTAGCCCTGCACTAGATCCAATGGTTAAGAATTAGTTTCGACACCTAGAAGTTGTTTCTACAACGATCAAGATCAGATGTGTTATATTACTTCCACTAAAGATCAGACGGCTAAGATTAGTTTCACCAAAAACAGATCAACGGTGGAAAACCGACTTCTGCATTCTCCAGTACGGAAAGGAGTTTGTGGAAAGGCAAAAGCTGACAGTCAACATCCTGCATCCCACAATCTGGAGATCAACAATCAAGGAGGAGCCTGATGAATATCAACGGTGGAAAACCAACTTCGACATTCTACAATGCAGAAAGGAAAAAGCAGACAGTCGACATCTCGCATCCCGCGTCCCGCAATATGGAGATCAACGATCAAGGAGAAGCCTGATGAAGAACAACAATGGAAAACTAACTTTTGCATTCCGCAGTGTGGAAAGGATGGAAAATCGACTTCTGCATTCTGCAGTGTAGAAAGGAAAAAGCGGACAGTCGACATATTGCATCCAGCATCCCGCAATCTGGAGATGAACGATCAAGGAGAAGCCTGATGAAGATCAACGATGGAAAACTGACTTTCGCATTCCACAGTGCGGAAAGGAGTTTGTAGAAAGGAAAAAGAGGACAGTCGACATCCTGCATCCCGTATCACATATCCCGCAATCTGGAGATCGACGATCAAGGAGAAGCCCGATGAAAATCAACTACGGGGAATCATTGAAACATAAACTTGGTGCGGAAATACAATTTAAAAAGGAAATTTGTAGAGAATATCAACTGTCTAGATTGTTTCTGATGAAGAAGATTACAAAAGCACCAGAAAACGATAAACAGGGTTGCGGAAATGAATTTTGAGTTGTGGGAAGAATGAAACGATGCCTTTGCTAAAGTGATGTGACAGTGTTGAGTCCTAGAAAATCGCAGGTGACAACAGCAAGGGATTCTCCCCAGTAAACGTTCCCAATTATCCCGTTACTGTTTGGTATGGGGAATCTGTCCGGTTTGCAGGCCGGCTACTATAGGTCAAGTAACCAAAATAAAGGTTTTTACCGGTTATGGCCCGATCCACCGTGTATCTATTTTAGTTTTTTTAGTTTTAAGTATGAGATGCAAATGCCTATCTAACATGCAGATTGATAGAGAATACGAGGAGTGATCACAATCTAATGCACAGGTTCTTACCTCTCGTCTTAACTCTCTCGCATCTAAATCACACACAGCAAGAAAACTAAAACTAACTTAACTAAACTGTCCCTAGGGAGCAAGATTATCATTTAATGAGTAATGTATTACTGTTCATGCATTAATAAAAATCACAGGTAGCTGTTCTTTATTTCAAAACACATAAACATGAATAGATAGATGAACAACAAGATAGCTCATTGTTTATGAAAAGCATTCATTACTCATAGTGGAAATTCCATAAAATAAACTAGAGATCATTCATACAAGAACATAGGTTCAACAAGTTAGAACGATCTCACAGTTAATGGACAAAAGCTGAAAACGAAATAGTTCCCCTTCAACAACATCCATTGCACAACATTTGAACATTCCACCAAAGCTTTCTCCAACAAGCAAAATTGTAATTATCTATTGCAAAAGGAAATAGTTCTTCTTACAACATGTTCTCACAAGTCTAACTGGGAAAAAGTCCTTTCTTCTATCTAACTCTCCTATACTTATACTACAAGCCAAACTCTTGGACTGCCCTTCGGTGACCTTTGGGCTCCCCCAACCGTTTAATCTTACAATTTTGTCTTTTGTGAGTGCTCATGATTCATACAAACGTTACATTTCAAACTAAGATTTAAAAGCACTTTTATAAAAGGGACCAGCTTGGTAACTGACGAAATCTTCCCCAAGCCTGGGCCTTTGCTACTATCGATCTATCTGAGATCTCAAACCTTAAATTTCTTCTTCTCTATTTCTTCATTTTCTTTCTCTTCCTTCCCTGCTGCCTCATTTTTTCTGCTTAGTCTTCTAGACATATATTCTCTGCAATAGCCATCACCCTATCATGAACAACCAGTTCTTAGATCACTTAGCTTTTGACAAAGTAACTCAAACTGTATTAATACATGCATTCTGTAAAATGAGCTATAAACAATATTAATGCATGAAAAGAAAAATGATAAGGCAAAGAAAATCCTACACGCTAGGTCCGGAAAACTTCTAAGCCTACTGTCCCACTAAAACCACAGTCCCAACAGAACAGATTCTTCATCTAAAACCAAACTGCAGCTGAACTAACTAGAAAACCTACGAAAGAAGCATGAATCTAGACAATGCAACCACCACCTCTCAAACACCAAACCCCCAAACTGCACTCTTCACCTCAGAAAAAACCTCGACTCAACCAGCACCCATGGGAAAACTTTGCCATCCCATAAAATAGAGTAAGAGCACAACAAACGGCGGGAAAACCCTACCGACAGTCGAAAGAAAAAACACTAAGCATCAGATAACCAGTTCACTGAGAAGCCGCAACGGCGGGAGACGGACAAAGTATGGGCTCCGTGGCCAAATAAAACACCGACGAAATAAACACTAGAGACAGCAGCATCGAACATCGGAACGACTATAGCATCAGAGGGTTAGGTCACTATGGGGCCGCAATAACAGAGAACAATCAGGCTAAGGGATCCACGGCAAATAAAACAAATCGGCGAAAACCATAACAAAGGATCGACAAGTGGAACAACTATAAGTCGGATGGTTAGCTTGCTAAGGAGCCGCAACGGTGGGTGACACATGGTCTAAGTGTTCCGCAATAATAGAAAACAACGACGAAGATCAAACCATCAATGAAAATCAGAACAAACCATGCTGGATGGTTAGTCTGCTCTGGAGACGCAATGGCGGAAATAAAAAAGACTATGGCTTCTGATCAAAGTCATAAACCGCTCCGAGGGCAAAAAGAAGAATTCATTGCAAAGCAAAAGTTTGAACCAACAAAGTCACGTAATCAGTGAAAGAAAAACTAACCATCAGCCCATTCTTTATTTGTCCTCCGAAACGGCGGTGATATAGAAGGCTAATGCTCTGACCATGATAAAATAAAAATGCCAATAGTCCAAAGAAAACAAAACAGGTAAAGGCACATCGGCGAAAAAATAAAAACTGGGCATCGAAGCGTTCATTGTTTAATCTCTGCAACGGTGGCTGTGTAGAGAACTATGGCCCCGATTTACCGTTCAAAAAGACTTCCGACAGCGAAAAACAAAAATTTCAAGTTCAAGTCCAACAAAAGATAGTCATTCAAACTCCCGAAAATGGCAAACAATTAACCCCAATTTAACCTCATGATCCAAATTTTTAGTAGAAGACAATAAAGTTCAGCAATCCAAACAAATCTAAGCAAGACAAAATTTAAAAGGAGGGTCCAAAATTTTAAAAAATTTGGGAAATAGTTGCAGCTGCAACAGACGATTGAATGGGTAGATGATGATTGGTTGTGTTTGTAAGTAAACTGTCACGACCCAAAACGAAAGAGCGCATCTATGGAGAGATGCATTGATACGAAATAGGTATATGGTATTTAAATAAATGAATGTGTTAGCTCTCGAGAAAACTATTCCAGGTTGCAGCTCAAAGATGCTTGGTAACTTCAATAAATTTTCAATGGTTTACTCAATGGATCAAGTCAGATGACAAATAATACCTCACTCACTCAAGACATGCATAAACTCAACCAAATAGACAAGGCTTCTAACTATCAATGTTCAAAGGGTTTGTAATAAAGGTGAATAGATGAATAGTTCTCACTATGCTGGCAGATTCACACATAAGGCACTTACATATGAATGGCTAATCATAACAAGAAACGATACTTGCAATTCCAATTATCCACACAGAGATAGGATGATAGCTATCTTGTATTAGATAAATAGAATAAACATGAATTAAACATCCAAGCATAAGTATAGAATAGAAAGAAGATGAAATCTGAACATGTAATGGCAAAAGAGCTTGTATTAATTGAAAAGAACATGAGAAGCTTGTATACAAAAAGTGTCTAAGAGTCTCCAAAGTTGAACCTTTTCTTCTACAATAGTCACAGGCTTTATAGCCTTTACAAAATTTATTCTAGATCCTGAAAAATTGGATTGAATTTACTAAAAATAGACAGTGATAACTATTTGCTAAAAAATAGGAAAAGATCCCATCTTGATTGTCAATCTCCATAAATACAAACATATTCTTGATCTTCGAAAAATTTAACAGTTGTAGTAGACACTGAAGTAGAATTCGAACTTGCCATTTGGAAGACAAGTCACCCTTTATCAAAGTAGGTAGGATATGTGACCTAATTCATCTCCCCGGCACCTTCAAAACTGAAACAGAGCCAAAATACTGATGCCCTTAATTATTTTCCAACATTATAAATCATCCACGAGGTGTTTGGATTAGGAAAAGTCGGTTCTGTGCAAATATATGCTTTTCTGCACTGTTCTGCACTTTTGGTGGCTAAGGAAGCAAACCTCTAGGCCTGTAAGCTACTGAAAGCTCTATTTTCGGTGGCTAATGAACAACTACAGTGTTCACCTAAGCCACCGAAAAGCCTGTTTTAAAATTTAATCAAAATTGCCATCACACTTTACCCTAATGCTTTAAGGCTTCAGTGCTGACCCTTTGGTGTCTCTGCAACTTGTATAGGGTTTGGGATGGCAGCAACATCACAGGCTACCTCTGGATCACAAAGACTCATTGCTACCTCTGCTAGGGTTTCTAGCTTCTGGTATGCTTGAGACTGAGGGCCTGAATTCCATGTTTGCAACTTTGACAGCCTGATTTTCCTATAGAGCCTAGTGTTTTCCTTCCTTAACCTGAGATTACTTTCCTCCAACTTGGTATATTTCCTTTTCATTTCCTGAAGGGAGTCATACAATTCAGCATTCCTTTTGGTTAATTTCCCATTGGTTCTTTTGATTTCTCTTTCCAAAACTTCTAGCTCATACACCTGCCTTAGCAGCTGATTGATTTTCTGGGATCTAGGTTTGGTAGATGAAGCATCTACCACTGGTTCACCTTGATCCTCCTTTGGTGTAGGTGAGGGAAGATCCTCATGCCCTACTGCAACCTGATCTGCTAGGTTAGTTACCTTTTCTTCTTCATCCTCAGAATTAGAGTAAGGTAGGTTGAGGACATTTTTGTCTTGTGATGAAGCCTCCTCTTTCTCTGTCTTCTCACTGAAATCCAAGTTCCTTTTGGCCCTCTTAGTCTTAGGAGCTAGAGAGGATTGATCAACTGGAATTAGAGAGATGGCCCTCCTCTTCCTCTTACCACTTCTGGGAGTGGAAGAATTCTTTGAAGAAGACTTCCTTTTGTCCTCTGGTTGCAACTCTGTCTCAAATTCATTCCAGAACAGTAAGTATGTCTAGGCAACGTTCCTTCTTTGTAGTAGTTCAAGAATAGTTAGCTTTATCAAGCCATGATGGGATAACCTTCCTACAATGTTGGTTGGATTGGCTCTAACTTGATGAGCCATTTTAGTCAAGCTTTTGTAGAGGTAAAAAGGCAGGTTCAAGGGGCTCCTCCAAGTGAAATGATTCATTAACTTGAAATGGTATATCATTACCCTATTGTACCTTCCCTCACAAGTTATGTAGAATAGAATTTCCTTCACTAGGTGCTACCATTTTTCCTAAAGCCACGATGTAGGGATGCTCTTCTTCCATACAATGTTTTTGTGCTCAGGTTTCAGGTAAGACCTAAATTCTACATTCTTTGTGATAGTGATTTTAAACCAGCTTTCCCCAGTCCTTGGGAAATTTGTCACTTCATCTATCAAAGCTTCATCCACATGGAATTCTTCTCTGGCAATCATTGATTTTGAGCCATCAAAGGTGAGAGCAAAGGCTTCTGCCACTTGCTGATGAGATCTCTGAATATTTTTGCAAAACCTATAGCAGCCTGAGTCCTTGAACAACTGACATACCTTTGGGTGTGATTCAAGGTAGCCAATATCACCCAGTTCCTTTCTTAGGGAAGGTCCTCCTCTCTTCATTTCCTGGAATGTTCTTCTGTACCTGCAAAATTGAAAATTTGAACCTTGGAAAAGACAATTACAGCTCGGGATTCAGGGGAGCTTGGCTCAGTGAGGACACATGCAAGGAATGTGGAATGAATTAAGGAAGGGGGTGCTGATTTTGGGGGATTTAACTGGCAATTTTGATTTGAGAAAGGTGACAGTGTATTTTGATGAGATCCACAAACTAGTCAGTGTAGGGAACGCAATCATTCAAACTGGAAACACAATGCTCGTGGTGATTAAGTCATAGACCTGGGACATGTGTAGGGAGGAGAGGGTTTTGTGCTTAGATATGTCACCTCAATCTCATAACAACCCCTCTTACCAGCTCATGATTGACTACAGATCCTGTCTTTTTGGTGGTTAATGGCTTGATGGTGGCGCTTTCCATGCTGACGGTTGCTGAGTGTAATGGATGCACCAATCATTTTAACTTCATTGTGCTTTTAGTGGCTAAAGTAGCCCTGAATTCTATTTTTAAGATGCCAAAAGCTGGGATTTTTGGTGGCTAGTGAACAGTTGAGATATTTTCCTAACCCACCAACAGTTCAGCTTCAATTTTTTATTAGAAACACAGAGTCCAAAGATTTTTAGACTTTATTAAACACTCAAAGATTTCACAATGAGTCTCAAAATCTTCAAAAATGTTTCTTGACTTCCTATCACTACACAAAATAAATTTTCTAAGTCTAATTTATTTAGGAGATAACAAAATGTGTAAAGAATTAGGTGTCTGTAACAAATATAAAATAC
This sequence comes from Pseudotsuga menziesii, assembly GCA_001517045.1. NCBI lineage: Eukaryota > Viridiplantae > Streptophyta > Pinopsida > Pinales > Pinaceae > Pseudotsuga > Pseudotsuga menziesii. The sequence goes on along the minus strand of LPNX010583643.1, from coordinate 71,621 downwards.
AATATTAATTAGACTATTAGGTTACTAGTGAAAGGGTGTAACCCTTGACTATGTTGGCTCAAGCCATATAAAAGGCGATCTTATTGTACATTTTATCCATCATCCAATATATTATTATTCATATTTCATTATTACAATGATAGTTGGATTCAACTAACGGATAATTGGATTCGATTGCTCCATTTGGTATTAGAGCTTGGATTCATCTCCTTCGACCTGATCTTGGATTTGGCTCCTCCAGTAATATGCTCGGATTCGGCTTCTCCCACTTGAGCTCGGTTTCAGCTCATCTCACGTCACCCTTCCGCTCACATCTCTCATCAAGCACTTACATCCCTGATCCAAAAAAATATATATATTTTGCGCACTCTTTCTCCACTTACTCGGCTCCTCACAAACCTTCTCCCCACCCCTCGCAGCACCCTTGTTCTTCCCCACAACACTCCCCCATTATCGCTCCACCATGCACCTACCTTCATTCAACCCTTCCCATGCACGTGTTGTTCCTCTTGCCCACATCTGTGCATTCCAGCTTCACGCCCACCTCCCCATCGCCTAAGCTGTTCCATCCTCACACTCCCACCTGCAATTTCTTCCCTTCATGCGAGCTCCTCCTCAGCTACGCCTACTCCGTGTCCACTCCATCATTCCACCACAGCCTCTCATTCCTACTCCACCTCCACTCCCACACGCCACCATGCCCCTCCCTCTCCCGCGCCACCTTCCAGCGCCACTCACACCTCCCTCCTGCCATCTTCCCATGCCATCCATCTCTCCACCTGCTCGCCCAAGCTTTCGCTCCAACCACGCCCATTGCTGTTCTATCCTTCCTGCGTAGTCTTGGTAGCTCCACACCAATATTCCTTCTCCTCCATGCAAAACCAAAACCCACAAAAAAACAAAACAAAAAAAACAATATTTAATAAAATCAAATAGTATATATAATAATAATATTTATTTTTTAAAACTTAAAAAAAACTATATACAAAATATTATATAGTTTAAAAACAACAACAACAATAATAATAATATTAATTAATTAATATATTATTATTCAAACTTCACCTCGAAAACCAAAATAGCGTTGAAATACACACCTCGGCATACAAGGTCCAAGATCATGGTGGAACTGAAGGATAAAATTGAAAAAGTGGAGAAGGACACCAAGTCCCTTGTCGCTGACCTAAAAGGCTTGAAGGAAAAGATGCAAAATAACAATACATTACTCAAAGACGAGCTTGTTCTGGTACTAGAAAGAAGGCTAGATGAAAAATTTGACATCTTGAATGAAAAACAAAAAGATTTGGATGACAAAATGAGTACCATGACTCAAAACATAAACACCTTAACAAAGAACATGAGCACCATGACGCAGAACCATAATACATTAATCAAGATGTTACAAAGGCTCATACCCAGTCCGGGCCAAGTCAGAAGTCCAGACCTGTAAGATGCCTCATTTCATGTTGCCACCCAAGAAACACTCGCAAAGAATCAATAAGAATTTCAAAAAAAAATAAAGATTAACAATGCGATGCTTAAGCAAGAGATAGAAACACAAGTACTTCCAGAGATGGAGGCACGATTAAATAGAAAAATAGACGCTATCAGTAAAATAACAAAGAATAAGAAAACTAAAAATCACCGCCAACAATGAAGCAATTCAAATCTGTCACTTTCATTGTCTAGTAGTTCCGAGCCACCATCAAACCATAAGGAAAAAGGAAATCAACGCCGCCCTTACAAAGTGCACCCACTTAAGGAAAAAATAGAGTTGTCGAAATACAATGGGAGTAAAGACCAATGTGTTTCTTGGCTAAACAAAGCAGAATAATACTTCGACATTTAGAACATTCAATCTGACAAGGAGAAGGTGAAATATGCGTCAATGCATATGGAAGGGTACACCTATAATTGGTACTTGTGGTGGAAGAGAGATAATTTTACCTACACCTGGAACTTGTTCAAAAATGATTTTTTTAATAGGTTTCAAGGAATCAAATAAGATGAATTTTTCAGTAAACTTACCAGACTACAACAAGTTAGAAACGTTGAGGAATTCACTCATCAATGGGAATCCTTATCATCATGAGTAGTTGGGTTGTCTGACAAGCAAAGACTCGAAACCTATTTAGGGGGTCTTAAACCATACCTCCAAAAAGAGTTAAAGTTACATGACATACCTAATGTAGAAGTAGCAATACATCAAGCAAAATCCACAGAATGCAAATTGGAAGGAATAAAAACAAAAGGCGATAACCATTATTGACAAGAAAAAGAGACACAATGTAGGTATTGTGCAAATACTTGGTCTCTCAGCCATCAATGCCACAAACCTCAATCATACGCCTATGAAATGGAAAATAGATCAAATTCATTTAACGGTTACTCTGGTAAAAAAAAGAAAAAGAAGAAAAACATATGTCGTCGATGCGGTGATGACTGAACCCCAGACCATAAATGTAGGAACAATCAGACAATACAGTGCAAAATCACCAATGGAGAGGAAGTATAAGTCTCTGCACCAGAAATCTCATCTGATTATAATATCGACGCTGATTGAGAATGAAGTATGACATTAAGGAATACTCGAGCTTTGAGGACAAAGCTCCCTTAAAGGGAGTGGCAATGTAACAAATATAAAATACAATATTAATTAGACTATTAGGTTACTAGTGAAAGGGTGTAACCCTTCACTATATTGGCTCAAGCCATATAAAAGGCGAGCTTATTTTACATTTTATCCATCATCCAATATATTATTATTCATATTTCATTATTACAATGATAGTCGGATTCGACTAACATACAACCGGATTCGGTTGCTCCAATGTATTTGTTATTAAGCTTGACAAAGCCCAAAGTGAATAGTTTACAAACTGTTCCAAAAGACTAAGAAAATTAGAACAGGGTGATAGGGTGGTGCTAGGGCAGGCCATATTTTTGCAGGGGGTCGAAGCCTCCTTCCAATCATAGCTGGAGAATAGGGTGTCATAGCATCCTTGTCTGTTGAAGTAGGAAGAAAGCCATAGGGGTGTTGTAGCATTTCTATCTGTAGTTGCAGGAAAAAACTAGGGTGTGTTTGCATCCTTTCTGTAGTAGCAGATAAACAATTTTGTAAATTCATCTTATTAATGAGTTTGTGTTGGTGGTTTTCTCTTTTGAGGTTTCCACGATAAAATCTATGTTTTAATTGTTTATTTTTGTGTATTTTAAAGAAAAACAAACAATACTAATTCACCCCCCCCCCCTCTCAGTATTGTGGGATAAACCAATAATTGGTATCAGAGCGAGGTTCCTTCACAATAGCTTAACCACTGGAAGGAATATCCCATCCAAAATCACAATGGATCAAAAAGAAGGATTGGCCACTAACAAACCTCCACTATTTACCGGAGAAAATTATGCTCACTAGTGTGTAAGAATGAGGTGTCATCTGATGTCCCTGGGATGGAAGGTTTGGGCAGCAACAAAAAAAGGAGCTTAAAATAGGAAACCAATACCCTACAGACAAATTTGAACTAGGTGAATATGAAGGTAATGGCAAATCCCTAAATGCAATCTTAAGTGGTTTAACAAACTTGGTATTTACTAAAGTTATGCAATGCACATCTACCAAACAAGCTTGGGACAAATTGAAAATTATCTATGAAGGAGAGTCTAAGGTCAAAGAATCCAAACTTCACACATATAAAGGTCAATTTGAAAGTATTAACAAGAAAGAAGAAGAGAATATTGGTGAATACCTTCTTCATGTAGATGAAGTTGTTAATGCGATTAGAGGCCTTGGAGGAAAATTAAAAGAAAAGGAAGTGGTAAGAAAGGTACTAAGAACATTACCAATGAGATATGACCCAAAGGTATCTACCTTAGAAGAACGATATGATCTTAAAAAGGTAACAATGGATGAGTTACATGGAATTTTCACTGTGTATAAGATGGGAACAAGACAAAATGGATCTTCAAGAAAAGAAGTAGCTTTTAAAGCCTCCTTAAACAATCAATCAAAAAACCCAAATAATGAGGAAGCTTCTTTCATTAATAAACTTGAGAGAGGGACTGGAAAATACAAGGGGAAGTTACCTTTAAAGTGTTTTAACTGTGGAAAGATTGGACATTTTTCCTATAAATGAACCTACACTAAACAAGATGAGAATGAAGAAAAGGAAACTTCGAAGTTCAAAAAGGGTAAACCTGGAAACAAGAAAAAACCCTATGGGAAAAATAAAATTGTTTACACCATGGAAGACAATGAAGATTTAGATGGAAGTGAAGCTAAAGAAACTAAAGTTTTGTTTATGGGACTAGATGCTCAAGCCTCAAATAGTGACTTACATGTAGAAGGAGAAGTAGACCTAAGAGCTAAACTTGTTAGTGCCCTTGAAGAACTTGAGAAATGTAGGAAAAAGAACAGACATTCAAACCTTATCATCAGTCAGTTAGAAGCTCAACTTCTAGATGCCAAAAAATTTGAGGAGGACCTAAACCTACAGCTCAAAAGAAGAATACATGAGTCTGAAAAACTCGCAGAAGAAATCATGCAATTCAAGAGAAATCTTGATGAAGGATCTATCAAATCAAAGTTTAAGAATAGATCAAGGATTCTAGATGACATTCTGAGTAGCCAAATACCATCAAGTGATAGGTCTAGTTTGGGGTTCGTTAAAGAGAATAAGCTAGAGATATTTCCTGTCACAAATCAAGAAGGAAGTAAGAAAAGCTACGATGAAGTACTAAAGACTCCAGTTAAAAAGGAAAGAAGCAAGAAAGAAGTCTTAATTTCTCAAGATATAAATAGAAATAATATAGAACCCAAGAGACCAAATAGATATCTACATATATTTTTAGGTCACTGTTTTACTTGTAATAATTTCGGTCATAAAGCCTTAAATTGTAAAACTAAAAGAAAGATATTTGAATACAAGAGGAAGTCATCAAGTAATAAGATGAAGGGAAATAAGAATCTTTTTACACTACTTCAAAAATATGATATAGAATTTTATAAGTGTAATAACCATGGACATATGGCAAGATATTGTAAAATGAAGACTCTTACAATAAATACTATTGAAATCAAATCTCAGAACACCAAACAAAAGAAGTATTGGAGAGAAAAGGAAGAAAAGGAAAGTTCCATGATTGCTTTATATGCAATCGAAAGCCAAAACTTATGGCACTTGGAAAGTGGTTGTGCAAAACATATGACCGATGACTCAAGCAAATTCATAACACTAATAGGTAATAAGGGAAAAGTCACTTTTGGAGACAATCTATCCTCCAAAATAATTGGTAAAGGAACAACTGTTGTCAACAGCAAGATCAAAGCATAAAATGTTTTGTTAGTTGAAAACCTAAATCCTAATCTTCTCAGTGTAAGTCAAACATGTGATCAAGGACACATTTGTATCTTTGACTCGGAAAAATGTGAAATCAAGAATAAGAAATCAGGAAAGGTAGTTGGCATTTCTATGAGAAATACAAACAATGTTTACATCTTGGAAAATGAAAACCAAAGCTACTTAAGTATGGTAGATGAAAGTTGGTTATGGCATAGAAGTTTGGGACATTTAAGTTTTGACAATCTTGCCAAAATAAGCAAGAAGGAAGTTGTAAGAGATCTACCAAAAATTGTAGTTCCTCTAAACTCTGTGTGTAAACATTGTCAAGATGGGAAGCAAACCAAATCCAGCTTTAAAATAAAAGAACATATGGCCTCACACCCTCTGGAAATAATTCACACATACCTATGTGGACCAACTAGAACTAAAATCCTGCAAGGATATCGCTATTTCATGTTGCTCATTGATGATTACCCAAGGATGACCTGGGTGGCATTCCTCAAAGAAAAATCAGAATCTTTTGAAAAATTTAAGATCTTCAAAGCAATGGATGAAAATGAGTCGGGTATAAAAATAAAGTGTCTTGGATTGGATAATGGGGGAGAATATACCTCAAATGAATTCAACGAGTTCTATGAAGGTCATGGAATTAAGAGGAAATTTTCAGTTGCAAAAACTCCTCAGCAAACTGGGGTTGTTGAAAGGAAAAACATAACAGTCCAAGAAGCTGCCAGAACTATGCTCAATGAAGAAAAAATGTCAGATTCTTTTTGGAGAGAAGTTGTATACACAACAGTCTACATACTTAACACGGGACAACTCAGAGTGAATAAGGATAAGACCCCCTACGAATTGTGGTATGGAAGACTAGCCTTAGTCAAATATTTAAAGTGTTTTGCAGTAACTGTTACATCAAAAGAAACGAGGATGACCTTGGAAAGTTTGACTCCAAGACTGATGAAGGAATATTTCTAGGATACTCATCCACCAAAAGGGCATATAGGTGTTACAATAAAAGGTTACATAAAATTGTAGAAAGTGCTGATGTGAAAGTAGATGATATAAAACCAAGGAAAGAGAAAAATCTTGATAGTATTCAAAATACATGTGATGATGAAATAAAACACCTGCAAAAGGATGAGAGAATTCGTAACAAAGAAGAAAACAAAGAGAAGTAATATACACAAGAAGATGAAGAAGACTCCCCTAGACATGAGACTAAAACTCCCTCTAGAAGGATACAAAAGAATCATCTAGAGTCACAAATCATGGGTGATAAAAATCCCGGAGTCGTAACAAGAAGACAACTACCAGGTGTTGAACAAGCCCTACTCTCAATATTTGAACCCAATAACTTTACAGAAGCTAGAAAAAGTGATGAATGGGTCAAAGCCATGAATAAAGAACTAGATCAGATTGAGAAAAAAGAGACCTAGGAACTTGTCCCAAGAACTGAAGATAAGAACATTGTAGGAACCAAATGGATTTTCAAAAACAAGTTCAATCAATATGGACAAGTAATAAGGAACAAAGCAATATTGGTTTGTAAGAGGTATGCCCAAGTGGAAGGTATTGACTTTAAAGAAACTTACGTTCATGTAGCATGACTTGAAGCAATCAAAATGTTTTTAGCACTTTCGTGCCTTACAAATTTCAAAGTATATCAAATGGATGTCAAGTTTGCATTCCTGAATGGAAAACTAGAAGAAGAAGTATATATTGAAAAAATTGAAGGGTTTCTCTTGTCAGAAAACAAATATTATGTCTGTAAACTAAAGAAGGCACTCTATGGTCTCAAACAAGCTCCAAGAGCTTGGTTTTTAAGACTAGACAGTTACTTGAAACAACATGGGTTTAAAAGAGGAGCCACTAAAAGTAATCTTTACCTAAAGATCGAAGATAAAAATATGATCATTGTTGTTGTCTATGTGGTTGATATCATATTTGGAAGCAATCTTCAAATCCTAAGTGTATATTTTTCCTCTAAAATAAAGAAATAATTCGAAATGTCAATGTTGGGTGCATTGACTTTCTTCTTGGGATTACAAGTCTACCAAACAGATGAAGGAATTTTCATCTCTCAAACTAATTACATCAAATATATGTTGAAAAAATTTAAAATGGAAGATTCCAAACTTGTTGGTACTCCTATGGTCACTAGTTGCAAGTTAAGCAAGGATGATGAATCTATGGAAGTAGATCATACCATGTTTAGATCCATGATTGGCAATATGCTATATGTGACAGCCACAAGACCAAATGTGATGCAAGTTGTTGGATTGGTGGCTAGATTACAGTCAACTCCCAAAGAAACACATGTAACGGCAGTAAAAAATATTTTCAAGTATCTAAAAGGTACCATGGAGTATGGTTTATGGTATCCAAAAGGACAATACTTTACCTTGAAAGTGTTTACTGATGCAGATTGGGAAGGAAGTGTTGATGATCGAAAAAATACTAGTGGAACAACATTATTTCTAGGAAATTGTTTAGTATCATGGTCAAGTAAAAAACAATCCTCCATTTCACAATCTCTAGCAAAAGCAGAATATGTTGTTGCTGCCTCATGTTGCACTAAGGTTATTTGGATGAAACAAACCCTAGAAGATCTACTTGTAAAATATGAATATCCAATAGTGATAAACTATGATAACACTAGTGTTATAAATATGTCTAAAATACTATCATGCATTCTAAAACGAAACATGTACCAATCAAGTATCACTATCTAAGAGAACAGGTATCTCAAAAAGATGTCAGATTAGAATACTTTGACACAAAAGAACAGATTGCTGATATTTTCACCAAACCACTACCTATAGAAGCCTTTGAGCGTCTTAGACAGAAAATGGGAGTAATTCCCTTACAAAATCACTAAGAGAAGGACGCGCAATCTCATGGGGAGATATGATGACAGGGGGAGTTGTCACACAGACTCGAGGTTTTCTTTGTCATTGGTGTCAAAGGGGAAGAATGATTAAAGATATTGCCATCAATTCCAAAGGGGGAGATTGTTGATTAAAATAGTTGTCATTGATGTCAAAAATGTTAATGAAAGTCAAGATATGGTGGCAGGCTAAAACCAGCAGAATAACAAAGGAATAAGCTTGTTACAGGTTACAGGTTATGATAAACGAATAACCCTATACCAAATTTGATCTCAAATTTGATCGACCATCCAAGTAAAACAACGGCTCACAATGTTCTTGCTGAATAAAATAGCACAGACGTTAAACACGTGTGAAGTGACAAAGTTCTGTAAAAGATCAAGATCAGATGGCTTACATTAGTCCTACACTAGATCCAACCGTTCAGAATTAGTTCCAACATCCGGAATTCATTTCCACAATGATCAAGATCGGACGAGTTATATTAGTTCCTAAAAATATTTGACGGCTAAGATTAGTTCTGCCAAAAACATATCAATGGTGGAAAACCTACTTCCACATTCCACAGTGCAGAAAGGAGTTTACAGAAAGGAAAAATTGGACGGTTGACATCTCGCATCCCGCAATATGGAGATTGACAATCAAGGAGGATCCCGATGAAGATCAACGGTGGAAAACCGACTTCCACATTCCGTAGTGTGGAAAGGCAAAAGCAGACAGTTGACATCCTACATCTTGCATCCCTCATCCCGCAATCTGGAGATCAACGATTAAGGAGAATCATGATGAAGATCAACGATGGAAAATTGACTTCCACATTTTGCAGTGCGGAAAGGAGTTTTCTAAAAGGAAAAAGTAGACAATTGACATCCCACATCCCTCAATCTTGAGATTGACAATCAAGGAGAATCCTGATGAAAATTAACGATGGGGAACCATTGAAATAGAACTTGGTGCGGAAATACGATTTAAAAAGGAAATCTGTAGAGAAGATCAACCGTCCGGATTGTTTTTGATGAAGAATATTACAAAAGCACCAGAAAACAATAAACAAGGATGCAGAAATGAATTATGAGTTGTGGGAAGAATGAAACGGTGCCTTTGTTGAAGCGATGCAACGGTTGAACGGGTAGATGATGATTGGTTGTGTCTGTAAGTAAACAGTCATGACCCCAAATGAAAGAGATCAGCTTTGGAGAGATGCGTTGATACGAAATAGGTATAGGGTATTTAAATAAAGGAATGTGTCTCTATTATTAAGCTTGACAGAGTCCAAAGTGAATAGTTTACAAACAGTTCCAAAAGAATGAGAAAATTAGGACATGGTGGTAGGGTGGTGCTAGGGCAGGCCACAGGTCTGTAGGGGGTCGAAGCCTCCTTCCAGTCGTAGCTGGAGAACAGGGTGTCGTAACATCCTTGTTTGTTGAAGAAGGCAAAAAACCATAGGAGTGTTGTAGCATCTCTGTCTGTAGTTGCAGGAAAAAAATAGGGCGTGTTGCATCCTTTTTGTAGTAGCAGATAAACAATTTTGTAAATTCATCTTATTAATGAGTTTGTGTTGGTGGTTTTCTCTTTTGAGGTTTCCACGATAAAATTTGTGTCTTAATTGTTGATTTTTGTGTATTTTAAAGTAAAACGAACAATACTGATTCACCCCCTCCCCCTCTCAGTATTGTGGGATAAACCAACAGATAAAGAGGACTTTGAAAAACTTAAAAAAGAGAATTAGTCCCTGAAGGATGAACTACAAAATATTCAAAGAAAAATTGATGATGTTGGAAAGATAATTAATGTGCAACAGATCCAACTCCAGAGAGAAAAATAAGAGGTTGATATATTTATAAAATAAGTGGATTACATCAAAGAAGCTAAAGAAACCATTAATAGTCTAGAAATCAAATCGAGGAGGTAAAGAATATTGCAGAAACACAACTACAAGAAAAGGAAAGGATTTTTCAAGCCAAAGAGTTGGAGATTGTTTCTCTAAAAGAACAAGTGAAAATGGCAATTTCCACATACTTGAAGCTTGAGGAGAGTGCATAAACGTTAGAAGAAATATTAAATTTCCAAATACGACCTCATGATAAAACTAGCTTGGGATATGTTGAGAAAAATTTCAAGCTCCCCATGAAAAATATTGAAGAAAAACCTAGAAGTTATACAAACATCTTGAGAGACTTCAACTATGATGAGGATATCAACAAAAGAGAAATATATATTAATCCAATACATACAATTGGAAACAAGGACAAGGTGAGTTCAAAAGGTTTCGAGAATGATATCAAGAAACTTCAGCTTCAAGAAAATCATCCACCAGGTACCAAAGTCAATACCCTGATTATTGTTTTAATAAGTATGGTTATAAGGCAATGAACAATAGAACTCTGGCTAATAGATATATAAGGAAAAATTATGGAAGATATACAAGGATATTTCATGGTTAGTGCTATACCTACAACAATTATGGACATAAGGCCTCACATTTCAAAATCTTCGACAAAGATAATTAAGTGAGAAATAGAGGTATATGTATAGCATCTCACAATGTTGAGTGTTAAAATTGTCACACCTATGGACACTTGGAACCTCATTGTACAAGTAATCTAGCAAATATTCTTAGACAAAAACATGCAAAAGTATGGAGAGAGAAATCTATTGACTCAATCAATACGAGACCCAAAGATCTTGTTCATAATGATACAAAAATATGGAATAAGAAATCAATAAAGAATCCTAGTACTGAAGTAGACCAAACTACTCAAGATAACAAAATTGAAAATAAGGAACTCCACTACAAATTTCATGAAATATCTTATATCTTATTTTGATCAATTTTTAAAAGTAATGAAAGAAGAAAGCCTAAGAACATTGCCATAAATAATGCATAAAGTAGACATATATTGTTTCCATTTCCACATAATCAATTGTGCAATTATTATGGTCATAATGCAATACAATGAGAGTCTATGCAATTCCTTTTTCCACAAAGATCCAAATAGCCGGAACTCAAGAAGATAGTGAGTAAGAAACACTTCATATATGCCAGAAAGAAAAGGTAATGAAAAACTCCAAGGCTAAGTATTAATGAAGCCTATGACACTAGTCATATTCTGCTAATTTCTAAGACATCATGCAAAGAATCTTGAGTCTAAGTGGGTTGCATACAAATCATGAATTCAAAGACAAAATAAGATTAATATTGGAAAAGATGATCTTAAAGGTCTTTAAAGAATCCTCCATGTATATAGAAGAATGGATCTATCAAAAAATCAAAATTTATTATAAAAGGGGTTTTTCATTGGAGAGGCCAAAACTGACAGAAGTACAACTCAATGGTTATGAATCATACTTTCAAAATTGGAAGACTATCATTTTTCTTGGTCTACAAAATCATTGTTTGTTCCTAATTACAATATCAACATTTGAAATCAAGTCAAAACCGACAACTTTATATATGTGGAGAAGTTATTGTCAGTCAGATTTATGGTTAATATCTAGGACTTCATAATAACAAGCATAATTCAGTATCTGGGGTGGTTCCTTCTTTGACACTTGTACTTCCTAGAACCATCCAAGCCTACACCAAAAGTGCCATGATATACTCTTTATATTTCTATAATTATTCAATGTGATTCTTGAGAGCTATGATTTTGTCTACATTACGCTAATTAACATGTGTTTGGGTATATCATTCCTTGATGCTAGTCTCCTATATTCGGCTGCTTGATTTTCCAACATATTCTTGAATTCCTTTCCCTTTGTTTGAACTATTTCAGAAAGAATGATCTTAGAAAAAATAAAGTGTTGCATGCTATGAGAATCATACTTTGTGACTAAATTTCCAAGAAAATATGTTGGATACCAGCAAAGTGAGACTTGGATCTAATCCACTAGAAAGAGTTGCATAAACTTGATAGAATTTAAATACAAATTATATATTTGGTAAAATACATGATCATTTATCGCTCATAAGTGATTTTGTTTTTCCTCAAAATTCATTTACGATCGCGTGCTTCTGAAAAAAGTTGAAAAGATGTGGAAGTAAAAATCACATTTATTTCTGACATGGAAGAATTAACTGTTCACTATTTGCTTGCATTAATGTTGGAGTTTGCACGCTTACTATCGGAGCGCCTTATATACTGGACAGACTTTCCCTCGGGAGGGGAGCCTGTCCAATGGACACCGTTGGATGAGAAATCCAACGGTGTGCATTAGACAGGCTCCCCTTCCGAGGGAAAGTATGTCCAGTATATAAGGATTTCCACTTACTATCTATATACGTAGGATATCAAATGTATACCAAATGTATACCAAGGTGGTTATCTCACTTTTATGATGTTCTTCAGAGTCATGCATACGTCACAAACAATATGTCAGGCCATTTTAATATTTCTTGGAAAATATGAATCAAGGGAGATGGTTTATTGCATAATGACAATTTTGAAGCTCACCATTGATGGGAAAGCACGTTCAATACCGTGACAAAATTAAAACAAGAAGATTATTGACAAAGATAAATGATTTATTTGAGAATTTTTAAGAGCAGAACATAGGTGCAAGTCAGGGGGAGCATGTGTTTTGGTAAGGATATATTGATGTCAAAGGGGGATATTGGTAGTAAAACAAGGGTTCAAAGTTAGGGGGAACATTATAGAGGTACCAGTAGGGGGATCATGTTTTTTATCAAGAGCTCATAGTTAGAGGGAGCTTAGTTTTACTAATTTTTGACATGAATGTTAAAGGGGTAGGAATTTTCATTGATGTAAAAAAGGGAGTGAATTATATGTCGAGTGATTTACCTGACCAGACTTGATGTAATTAGAAGCCAACTTGAAGAAGTATATAGAACAATATCTAGTCTAAGTCGCACCAAGTTATGGGGACCAACTCATGAATTGTCTTCGCTTGAAGATTGTGCACAGTTTTAGAATAAGGGCATGTCGTATTATCAAAGGAATAGATAAGGGCATGTTATAGTATCAAAGGAATTGTTTTTTTGTTGGGGTCTTGTAACTCAAAGAGAGCACCATGAGTCGTCCATAACCCATTCACCGTTGATGTCAAGTCGACTTAATGAAGATTATGAATTAAGTAAAAGATTTTTGGTCGGCCCTCCTATTCAAATGAGAGGGAGGTCAGCTCATGTATAAATAAGAATATGGTTGTCATTGTTAATTATGTGCAAGAAAAATGAAGAGTTGATAGGAAGACAAAGGAGGGAGAATGAAGTTGTGAGAAAAGGGGTATAATAGCAAGAAGAAATAAAGCTGTAACAGTAAATATATGGTGATTTGTAGAGATCAATGTCTAGTTAATCTATCACAGTTGGGTAAAGTTATAGATGCAAGAAAAGATGAATTTGTAGAGGTTCGCTTGGAGAAAAAGTCACAATTAAACAAGAATACGAATTTTGAAACAAAAACAAGTGCAAAATCGCCATTGCAAGGAAGGTCAAAGATTGACATAGAGCTAAGGGAAAATTTTCCTTTGCAATGAAGAATGAAATCTAAATCAAAATGTGCAAATGGGGGTTAATGTGTTGAAGTGAAAAAGTTAGGGAAGGTGTACTAGCCCTCATGTGAAAGGTATGAAGTGTGCAATAGTGAAAAAGTTGTGGAAGGTGTGTAGATTAGTTATAAGTGAAAAAAGAAGAGTACATTGAACATAGTGGATAGAACATAAAATTGAATAAAGTGTAAGTATATCCTAAGTTAAGGAAAGTCTGCAGTACAAAATAAACTAAGGAAACTGCACAATACATCATATGTTGAGGTAAGTGTGCAGAAATGAGAGCGGAGTTTAGATTAAGTTGTGAAAAATGTAAGAAGAGGGTTGTAGCTTCCATCCTATAACATAAGAGAAAAAGGAGTCTTAATATCCATCCTATTGCAACAAAGAAAGTATGAAAAGGGGTTGAAGCATCTATCCCGTCACAAAAAAGAAAGGGAGTTCTAGGCTCTTGTCGCAGCAATGAAAGTGTTGAAAAGGGGGTTGTATCCTCCTTCTAGTCAAAGATGGAAAACAGGGTGTTGGAGCATCCTATTAGTTAGAGATAATAAACTTTAGAGGTTGAAGCCTCTTCCAGTTGGCACTGGAGCAGCAAAGAAAAGCATAATTTTAGTTGAATTTGAAGAATCTTTGTGGTTGAAGCCTCCCAATCAGTTGTAGTAGATGCAATTGGAGATTGCAGTCTCCTTAGTTATTGTAATCCTTCATATGTTTATTGGGAATACTATATATTGAGTTTCTAATTCATTTAACTCCCTTGTTAAAAGTTTATAAATGCATTATGTTCTTATTGTTCGTTAGATGAGTTAAATAAAGGTGAACAAGCAAATTATAGTAGATACCGATTCACCCCCCTTCTCAATATCTCAACGTGTTCTACATCTTTGATCTGCATAAATTTGATTCGTCCTAATTTTCAATCAGGTGTAAAACTTTGTTAAATTAATGACTAATATGTATACATTTGTTCAACATGGATATTTTGAAATATATTTTTGAAATCCGAGTCAAACTAGTGTAGGGGAATCACATGGATTAATTCTTACCTAACTACTTCCAAACAAAATTATACTCGGGCTCACATTACAATTGATAATAGAAATTCATATTCTAAATAACATTTTGTAAGTCCAATATTGCATTTGAATTATATTTAGCATATATCATGAAGACCTTAAATTATAAATGAATTATTTATAAATGAAAATGCAATATTCTTGAAAAAAATTCAGGTTTCAGATGTCAATTATATGCATACTTGTATACCCATATACAATTTGAAAATTTCAATAGCTCTCCAAGTTCCTACAAAGATATCAATGCAAACTTAACCTTTCACACTTGATAGATGGCATGGTTCACTAAATCTAGGTATAACCAGAGTAATTTTGATAGAGTACCACCATTAGTTTCCAGAAGTTTCATCAACGATTTCCAATCATTGATAAGCTATAAAAATAATTTAGTTCAAATTCCCTTCAAGCATCCAAATTATCTCAACTCAGAAAAAACAAAAAAAGGAAAAATAATACATGTGGAAATCGAAATGAAAATTTTCACAACAAAATGAGGAAAATAAAAATTGACTAGCACTTATGATTCTTTAAATCTCCTAAACAATAAATTTGGTTGTCGACTTCTAGGATTGTACATTAATCTATGGGATAGGTGGTTTCTCATGTATACAAGTGGAAAAGTGAAAAGACTACATGGGTGTTAAAAAACAAAAAACACCCATAAACTTCATGGGTGTTAAAATACTTTTGTTGTCCTACCAGGGAATTCATTAGAAATAAATACAAAGCATTTTTTTCAAAACAAATATTTGTTAAACAAACGTGATCAATGAATATTGGATGTGGATGTGAGATGTATCATGAGGTAGAAGCATAGAAGCATCTAACACTATGGAGTATACTTTTATGTGCAAGGTCACGATAGGGTTATCAACTCCACCAAAGCTATAAAGGGATTACATTAGACCTCAATTATCCTCATTTATTGAGGCATAGATTTATGTATCTATTCCACCAAAGTCACCCAAGACTTGTACTAGACCTCATCTAATGAGATATACATTGGGGAGTATCTATTCCAACATAGTAGTCATGACTTTCACTAGACCTCATCCATTAAAGGGTACACAATCACAAACATAAGAGGGAGCATGCCATTGTAGATACTTGAAACTTGGTGGGGCAATAACCATCCTCTTCTTTCACCATTATCTAGAAAAAAACAAAATGAATCAAGAAAATCCATAATTGGGGCATTCAACCCATAAAATCAGTCTGGCAACATCCTTAATAAACTTTTCTATTAACCAATTTCCATTTTGACTCCTAGAAGAGGTCCAATAGACTAGCTAGTTCGTAAAGAACATTAAAAAAAACATAAATAAAACAAAACCAAATGCATCCAAGAACCTCGCAATAGAAATGATACAACCACCTCCATCGTTTGATCAGATCCTACTGACAAAATCTAAAACCACTAAACTTTGATAATAAATATCAATAGTATAATTATTACTCACTTTATTTCCTAACATGCATAACAATTTTGACATCCATTATGTTTTTGTTTTTAGAAACAAACATGATTTTCAATATCATCCTCCAAATGTTCATCAGAATACTCATCAAAGCCCTTTTCAGTGCACAAACCACAATGGATTAAAAGTCTCCAGCCATGCTCTAAGACACTTTCCTACAAGGAGTTTTTCTTGTGATGTCCAAGATTTCGACATTGGAATCCAGATGAACCCCAAAGGCTAGAGTAATTATTATTGCATACATATACTTCTAGACTACAAGGATCCCTCTATAACAAAGAACCTAACCAAATAAGATTTAGACATAGATTAATAGAAGCTTTAGATGGGAATGAGATCGCCATGTCCAAATTCAATTGGATTATGACAAATAAATAAAAATGTGAATGTGGTATATATGAAGGACATTGTCACATGATAAAATCATCCCTAATATTTATAGCTCTAAGCATGTTATACACAAAAGAGTGACTATGAAGAATATTTCACTTCAATGGTGAAGTGAAACATTATTAGGATGCGTTGTATTTGATAACATGGAAGTAAACTTAACCAAATGGATCTAGAAAAAGTTTATTTCTCTATTGTGATTTGGAAGAGGAGGTATTCATGAATCAAGCTCTAGGATTTGAAACTCTAGGTCAAGAAAATGAAGTGTGTAAATTGGTGATGACATTGCATGGAGTAAAACAAGATTCTCTTAATATAATAAAATGGATGCATATATTCATAATTTTTTTTTTTTTGAGTGAATAGGATTATACTTTGTATGTTCAATTTCAAGGAAATCACTTAGTCATTTTGGTGATGTATTTTTTTAAATGGTTACTTTTTGTATTAAAAAGAAAAAGGGGTTGTGGCCTAAACACATAGCCAAAAGATACAAGATGGGATGTTAGATTATCCAAAGTAGTATTATGAGTATATTTAAAATGGTCTATGTGCTTCCTATGGGAGTATAATTAACTAAAAATATTTACTCTATAGCTGATATATAGGAAATCATATTTTTCTAGTAAATCTAAAGACTTAAAAATATTAGAAATGAGATTCTAGATTAAAATTTCCTAAAGGTTGTGGGAATTTCGTGTTCGGTCTAGATTGGAGATTTATTGATGCTTCATTCCTAAGCTCTTTAAAGCCAAACCTTTGTTCCAACTTTAGAAATAATTTATGTTCCTGTAGCTCTCTTAATTTGGATGCATCCTCTTTTAGTTTATTTTATTGACTCTCATAGTCCAATTCTCGCATTAAAGTTTTAATCTTCTACCTCTCAATCTATAACTTCATCAAGATATTTTGTCTTTTGATAATCTTAACTTGCTCTCAGCGTTAGGAGCATTTGATCCTGCAGATAATTAGGTTATAGCTTTAGATTGTGAGAATTTGAAGCCTCGTTTACCCCATCATGTGGATTTCCATATCCAAGTGATATCTGGTAAGTCCACTATACATCGTACCATTGTTGATGAGGGTGCCTCCACTTGCATGATTTATTTATCATGTTGGAAGTTATCAGGTCATCTAAGGTACTTGTTCTTTTCACAATGCTGAATTATTTTCATGACCATTTCTTCAAGTCTTACAGAATAATCCTATCTCTTCCAATAGAGCTAGGGGAAAAATAGTCACGGTAGAAGTGGAGGGAATTGGTTCTCTACTTGATTATAATATACTATTAGCTAGAAGTTGGACCCAAGAAATGATGGTTGTAATATCTTCAATATTTCATATCATTAATTTTCCACGTACTAGAAATATTGTTACAATTGATCAATTATCTTTTTGTACCAATGGTTACAACCATCAAAACCATACCAATATTCCCCTTGTAGGCCATTCCATGAAGGATTGTGAGAATGTTAGTGTGGGGATGTATCCTATATTGATGGAAACATTTAACCTACCCCCACCTGACCTACATATTAATGCATCTCCAATACACACATTATCTTCTATTTTCATGAATTATGTATCTAAGGTGTCTCACTTTAAGACTTCTTATTTTAATGACCCTTGGAAGTTGACAAACTATGAATATGGGTGTGGTCATATCAATCATGCCATAGAATCATTGTGTCCAGTTTCTAGTGAGAAAAATACTCTACGTTCATGCTTACATTCTTAGGACTTGGTCTTGACAATTGACTGGGTGATCCATCAAATGGGGGCATTGGAGCCTACTCTCCACCCTATCAATACAAGTGAGTGTTTCGATAGGTGTTCTATCTAAGATGATATACTTCCTTCATATGAATTTTTCTTAGATTCCATAATACAATTTGACATTCCTTTGGATAGTGATGTCCTTTCCCAAGATCATCTCCTTAAATTAGACCCAGTTGAAATGAAATCTAGGTGTGATTTTCCTTTTGAGTTTGATCTCACTAATTATACATCCTAAGACAGAGGAATTTTTGAGTCTTTGGATCCGGTGTTCTTACTGAGTTTTATTCTATTTGTATATTTTTCAATGCCCACAATGATGTGTCTATTCCTATAGACTCCATACTCATTTCAACTTTGGTATTCCTCATGAGTCTGACCTTACTACCTGTAGGTCCTTAGGTCTTGGAAATGTAGATTCTTCATTGGTAAACTTTTCCTTGATTACACATACAGTTGAAGATAATGGACTTGAAATTATTTCTACTAAAGTGACATGTATTATATCTTTCTTTTCACTGTTGTTTCACGGAGACAGTCATTTTAGCTAGATTAATGATTGCTTAGGAATATTTTTTTCATATTGATTGATTTGGTTAGGTATATTCTAAAAATTGAATCTAGGTTTATGGTTCCCCTTTGTTATGATGCATTTGAAACATTTTCCACCCGAATTCTCCATAGGGTCAAACCTATTGGATATTGGTGCATTAGACATCTCTATATGCATTTTTCACTAGTTCGATAGTAGAGACTACATAATATGAACCACCATAGTTAAGGTCCTCCTTCCATTTTGGTTCTCATGCTGAGTTTTTCTCATAGGATCAGGAGCCTTTTTAGTTTTTCCATGACTTTAAGAAGAAGCCACATGTATTTCTTTATCATATATTTTGGCTATTCCCTATAAGGCTTCCATTTTTGTTTTTAAGGTGTGACTACATTTGCATCTACCTCGCTTGTGCTTATGAGCCTAATGTCAACTTTCATGATTTTATATTGTTACATAAGGCCTCATCTCTTATCTCATTTTATATAAGCCCTGTATCATTTTTCCTTTGCAACTTGACACCTTTTACCCATAAGAGACGCACTTTGGGTGTCCTTATCTTTCCCATTTCCTTGCATTATGCATAGGTTTGTTCCTTATGCTTGGAAATAGTTTTTCTTGTCCATAACACTTTTTTCCTCCCATGTATGAGCATTCTTCCATCCCTCCTTCGAGCTCATTAAAAATAAAGGAGTCATCGAGTTGACTTTTCCAAGATCGTTAAAATTTCATAGAAAAGGCATTATATGGATTATTCTTTAAGTTTTTTAGAGTCCTTAAAACAAAAAATATCGGTGAGCATTAACTAATTTGGGATCGATTAAAATACATGGATTTGTAGCATATCAAGCATTCTTCTATCTTTTCTTCAAGCTTGTTAAAAAAGGAAGAGGGATTCAAGTTTACTTTTTTGGACTTGTTAAATTGCTACGAAAAAGGTCTTATCGAGCATACTTCTATATGTTTTTCGAGCTCATTAAAAATGAAGAAAGTACTTGAAAAGGAAAAAAGGGGAAGGGAATTATCTCAAATGTCTCTCGATATAGTAGCATCTAGTTATGTCTTCCTAGAATAGAGAACTAGTTTTTTATGGTCTACCAACAATTAGGTTATAGTATTTGTCCTTAGGATTTAAAAATTTATTATTGAGTTAGTACTGATTCGGTTGGTTATTATTCCAAACATATGGAGAATCTATCAATGTCTAATACATGGAATATTTCTATCATTGTATCAATGGCAATTTCGCTCTTCCCATTGAATCCAAATCATATTTCTCTAGAAATGAGGTTTATAGTTTTGATAGTAGCTTGGGAATTGCAGTTATCAGTGGCAATTTCGCTCTCTATTGAGTAGTGGAAATACATCAACGTCTCCTACTCAATGGATTGTTCAGGTATTCAACTTCAAGAACATCTATTTAGACCTGTTAGAATGTACTAGGTAACTTGGGGCCCATTCTCATTACTGGTGGGTTCCTTTGCATTTGTTATACCTCAATGATTAGTAATCAAACAATGTCCTCCATTTTCAACTTTAGCTATTTTATTAACATGGTTAGGATCCATACATGTTCTCTTAGTCTTTCAAAGTGTGATGGTTTGATCTCCATGATTTCTGGATTCACTATGTTAAGAAAAATGTATCGACGTTTCAGACCTGCGATAAGCAGTCCATCTTAAGGATTAGAAATAAAGAAGAATCTCATGAAAAGTTCCTAAAAATGAAGATTAATTGTTCCCATTGATTGTAGCCACTAGACCCCTAGTATAACGACAACATCACCCATTTGGATTGCAATAATTCAAATATCCAATAAATATGTCCTCATAATAAGATTAATACTATGAAAAATTCCTGAAAATTTTATGGTACCTCAATCTACCATTATTACTTGAAATGTCGATGCTGGATAATAAAGCAATTGAGAAATTTTGCTAGATTGTGATTGATGATGTTATAGGTACTACCAAAATCAATCAACACCGTTACCTTTTTATTTCTCATATATCCTTCTATCCTAAGAGTTTGAAGAGTGATAATGCTTTTCTAGATTTACCTATTAATATTGTTCTAGTTCTCAATCTTCTTACTCTTCGCAATCTATGTAGAATAATTTATTCTCACTATACTTATTCCCATTATTGTACTTTATGTTACAATTGAAACATAGTCCATTTTATCTTTTTTCGTCCACTAAATTAGGATTCAACCTTGCAAGTTGTGTGAGTTTGGGAGAGCAAGCATTTCCCTTTCTATAGGTGTTAGTAGAATCCCTTCTAGTAGACATATTTTTATTTTCAACTTTCCTTGCAAAACTAAAAGCATTCTCTAATGATTTTCGTTCAAAGATGCATACCTTATGTTGAATTCTCTCATTTAAAGTGCCCATAAAGGGATCCAACAAATTACCTCTAGAATGTTCTTCATTCTAAGACTCGACATTTAAAACCTCTTGATGTGTTATGTAACTAGAATTTTTTGCTTGAGATTTATGAATTGGATAACGAATGTGTTGATATTAATATCACCATAATGTTCTATCATTTCATCTGTAAATATAGACCAAGGGATAATAGATTCCTTTTTACGGTCATAAAGCCATTGACACCATACAAATTGATCAAATTCTAAATATAAGGATGCAATACTTACCTTTTGTAAAGTTGACACTTGGGATCAACGAATTGTTCCATGTATAATATCCATGTTATTGGATCATTTCCATCAAAATTTCTCATATCTATATTGGGAATGAATTATGGTCTTGATTTGAACCCATGTTGATGTATATTATGGAGCGATGAATGATCAAGTGCCAAGAACTCAAACCTCTTGTTTTGCAATTGTTTTTCAAAATTTTCAATGTGTAACTAGGACATTGCACTTTTTTTCTCATTATATTTTTCTTGAGGAGGTGAATTAAGGTTTAATAGTTATCTTATATCATTCATAAATAACCCCTTCATATCTTTGAGATAATCTTTCATCTTTTCCATCTTTGGATCAATTGTTCCCATCGTTTGATCCATTGTTTCCATATTTTGCATATGCAAGTTCAACCTAGTTTCTATATCACTTATTTTAATTATCAATTGAAGATGTGTCATTGACCTGTCACTCAATATCTTAAAATTTCCCTCAAAGTTGGATAGTTGGCTATACATTTCTTCATTTTCTTCTTCAATCATCATTGATCTTTAGGATTTTAGAGGGTGTATTACTTTTTGCTACACCTATTGACATTATATCCCACTAATATTTACTAGATTCCTTCTCTATTTCATCTTTATCACACCTTTGGAATTACCCAAAATAGATCGTCCAATAAAAAAATAAGGATGTTTTAAGTTAGCATACCTTTAAAAACCCTACTTTGTAGGTTGTTGTTACAACTATATCCGGTTGGACAGTTAAGAAGTGAGTCTGCCTTCCATGATGAATAATAAAATAATAATATATTGATAGATGATGATAAAATATTACAACAAAGCTCGCCTTTATAAGGCTTGAGCATGCATGGTGAAGGGTTACACCCTTTCACGTTAGTAACTAATAATTTATTTATTTATAATTAATAATATCATTTAAATATTCACTACATTTCCTTCCCCTTGGGAAAGATTTGTCCTCAAAGCTTGATTTTTCTAATGTCATCCTTCATGATGATTCTATGTCGGTATTATAATCATATGAGACTTCTTTTGTGGAGACTTTCACTTCCTTTCCATTGATGATTATGTGATGTATTGTTTGACTGTTCCTACATTTATGGCATGGGGTCTAGTTGTCACCGCATTGACGAAATGTGTTTTTCTTATTTTTTTATTATCAGAGTAAATGTTAGATGTTTTTGACCTATTTTCAATTTCATATGCATATGATTGAGTTTTGTGGCATTGATGACCGTGTGACCAATTATTTTCATAATACCTACATTGTGTCTCTTTTTCTTCTCAATAATGGTTATCGCCTCTTGTTTTTATCCCTTCAAATTTTCGTTTAGTGGCTTTTTCTTTATGTCTTTCCACTTCTACTTTAGGTATGTCATGCATCTTTAATTATTTAATTTGGAGGTATGGTTTAAGACCTCCTAAATAGGTTTCGAGTCTTTGTTTATCAGTAAACCCAAATACTCATGTCGATAAAAATTCCCATTGATGTGTCAATTCATCAACGTTGTCGAATTGTTGTAATCTGGTAAGTTTACTGAAAAAATCATCTTCTCTTATTCCTTGAAACCTATTAAAAAATTAATCTTTGAACAAGTTCCAAGTGTAGGAAAAATTGTCTCTCTTGCACCATAAGTACAAATTATAGGCGTACCCTTCCATACGCATTGGCACACATTTCACCTTCTCCTTGTCAAATTGAATATTGTAAATGTTGAAGTATTCTTCCGCTTTGTTTAACTAGGAAATGCATTGGTCTTCACTTCCATTGTATTTCGACAACTCTATTTTTTTCGTAGGTGGGTACACTATGTAAGGATGATATTGGTTTCCTTTTGCTTTACGGTTTGATGGTGGCACGAAGCTATTGGACGATGCAACTAGCATATTTGAACTTCTTCATTGTTGGTGATGATACCAAATGTTACAACCGTATCCGGTTGGACAGTTAAGATTCGAGTCCGACTTCCATGATGAATAATAAAAAAATAATATATTGATAGATGATGATAAAATATTACAATGAGGCTCTCTTTTATAAGTTTTGAGCATGCATAGTGAAGGGTTACACCCTTTCACTTTAGTAACTAATAATTTATTTATTTATTTATAATTAATAATATCATTTAAATATTCACTACAATTTCTTTGCTAGCCAACTTTTCCCCAGAATTATTAATGGAATTTTGGCCCTTTTGAGTCTGAGATTTTGTTTTATAGTCTCTTAGTATTTCTTGTCTATGATGCCACATGTTTGACCCAATTTTATGTTCCAAGTGAGAGTTATGATAACTTTCCCCAAAAATATTATTTTTGTCCATTTAACGAGAGTGACCTTGTACTGACTAATTATGTGTCTTATTTTGTAGTTTTGCTTCTGAATATTTTACCACAAACACTATGGTTTGTCTTCCTTCTGATGCAATAAGTGACACTCAATCCACATCTCTAAAGATTCATATATAACAATTTTACCTAGAACACCTGTATTTGATAATATTTTTTGGACTCATAAAAATGTTAACTTTCATAGATTATAACCCTGAAATTATAATGAACCAAGACTTGAAATGTTTGACACAAGTACTCCACTATGTCTTTTGATATTATAAAAATTTTGTTGTTTGAGATGTCCCTAAAAATAATTTATATTGAAAATGGATCTGATACCAAATGTTATGCATCAAATTCTCAAAATAACATAAAAATAGAAAGAAAGAGCAATCCAATGCCTTGAGAAAAAAGAAGAAGATGAATAATAAGTATTTTCAAGGGGGAAACCTCCTTATACAATGTGTCAAATGCATAAGACAAGATGAGATCACCATAAAAATAGGTCTCATTGGTATATTTAGGAGACTGTTGCTGGAAATTCTCACCTCAAGCGGACAAAAGTTGTTTCCCTAGATATGAATGATATAGGTCTAGAACAAAACACAAACCCAAAATTTTAAAATTTCCCTAGATCGGGTTGATTGCTTGAATATAATTCCAGAACACTCCTCTTAAAGGTTGTCCTTTCTATTCTTGAAAATTTCATCTTTTCTACTGCAGAAGAACCTGTAAAACATTGAAGACAACAACAGAAAGATGATAACATACAAGATAATAAACTAGATCTATGATTGTGACTAAGGAATCAAGAGATACATACATATGATACAGTAGATATGGGAAAGAAAAGACATTTATTATTAGAAATGATTGGAGAGACTGCAACCTTTATTCCTTGGTCTTGAGAGTTCATTCCAATGGATCCTCGCCTCTAACTTCACCTTGCCTCCAATAACTCAAAAATTATTTTGACATATTTTGGGTGTTCAACAAAATTCTTCTTCCTCTTTCCCATGGGGGATGAGCTAGTATTTAAAGGCATGGGAGGATAGGGATGGTTGAAGAAATGGTGGATGAGGTGGAAGGAAGATACAAAAATGAAGGATCTCGAGCTCCAAGTGGTCCTACACCATAGGGATGAGGCTCCACGGAGGTAAGCTTTGAGAAGCCTCTCGAAGCTTCCTTTTTGTTACATTTAAAAATCAAGCACCACACTTTTGTAGAAGAGAAAATGTGGTGTTAAGGGGTTAAATCCATTTTAATGAAGGCAAAGAGTGGTGGGACCTCCCTTTTCACATGTAAAAGGAGCGTTACTAGCTCAAAACAAGGAAAAATGCAAGTGAATAATTTCTTCCTTCCATTTCTCTAGGAAAAACTTTGAGGGATTGGAGCAGAAAATGGAATGCCTATCTCATAACATGATGGTGACAAGATTTAGGTGTAACATAATTCCCCCAAAAGTATGATGGCTAGAGGGAAACGACGGGAAAAATACTTTGATAGAACAAGGTATAGTCTCGAGGAAAAGGTCCAATGGTTGGAACTTCTCAAGCATCACAAAATTTCTGCAACAAATTTTACATGTTGATACATGTCCCAAATGAATCACAACGTGGATGCTGACCAATACAACGTACATCCATGTGAGATACAAAAAGTCATGGCTACTGAAATACATTGTAGATCCATGTGAAGAAGACTCAAATTTGGAAATAGCTACCAGACATACAATGTAGATCTATGTCATTCAGATGCAAATCTGAGCACAACCACAAAAATACAATGTGGATCCATGCTAGGACTCATACAAAATACTACATCGCAACCCGGGGAAAGCAATGAGTGCTTAATAAATACCCAAGGTCTTTGTCTCGTCTTCCACAAAGTATGAATCTATACATTTGATTACAATGTACTGACATCAAACATGGTAGAAACCACTTGATTACCTGTCAATGATGAAAAACGTTAATAAATGAGAGGGAGATCACCATTGATGTTGATGATTCCCGAGGTAACCTAGTACAATATCCTAAGTGTGAATAAATAATCCGATGTTGAACACTCAGTTGAATCTTTCGATTAAAGGCCAATGATGTAAACCTATTGTCGAAAGTGAGAGGATCTGTCATTGATGCATACAGATCTCAAGGTACTACTTTTTTTCTAAGACTAATTCATGGATGATGAGTTGAAGTCGACAGGAATATTCTCGCCGAAGGAGGGCCATAATGAATCCCACATCGATGACACGAAACTCAGAACAAAGTTTTGGAATTTGAGTATGATGTTACCATAGGACTAACTCAAAAGTAACTGAATACAAATTTGTTTTTGACTGCAGGTGTAAAATATTAAGACAATTTTCCTTTTGAACATAAGGCAGCACGACCGAAGACTTGGCAGCGTTAACTTGATGAGGCATAAACCAAGACATAATGCAAAAATAGATGATGCATTCTTTGAAAGACTCAAAGGAGTGACATGACTCATGAAAGTGGACCGACTCAGAAATAAGATGAATACCCAAGTGACTGAATGAAATGCAGACATGTGCCATGTTCAAAGGTGACTAAAAACTACCATTATTGCAAAAGAAATGCATTTCCATTCCCTTAATTTCCCCATCATGATTGATGAGTGTCTCTTTTCGGTTTTACAAGTTCAAAGAGGGTAACAAACACTTGTTGTAGCTTATCTTGAGATAAGTCCATTCTCATATATTTCATGAACCTGAGAAAGGAGGGGTTCACTCCCAAAAGAGGGTCTCTCAGTGTTTAATTTAACGAGTCCATTGAAAGTTAACTCGATATCGTTTATGTTTAGAGAGTCTGAATGAAAATCATAAGAAGACTCCAAAAGGGTCCTTTTTCGTATGATTTAGTCTCTAAGGACTGAAAAAATATAAAATAATACCTTAGAGAACTCTTCCAGTCATGATTGGTTGGAGTGTACCTTTTCGTAACTAGTCAATCCAAACCAAAAAAGGGGTAAACTACTGTTGGAAAGACGAATATTCAAGTACTTTTATGAGTTTGAAGAAGACAAGTTCACTCGACGATCTTTTCACATTTAAGGAGTCCGAAAAGAGCTTAAAGCGAAATCTATTAGGTTTATTTTTTGTACATTGTTTTTATGATCCCAAAAAAGTGATAAAAGTAGACTCGAAATGTTTGTACTAACATTAAATGAGCATGACTATGTTTTCAAGAGCGCTCAGAACCATTTTCATGTTTGAGTCCAAAGCATGAAAAAACGATAAAGTAAGCTCAAACCACTTTTCATGTTTTAACCAGAGCACAAAAAATGAAAAGTAAGGTCAACACCATATAACTATTTTTAACGAGCTCAAAGATCAGTTGGAAGAATGCTCAAGGAATCTACTTCATTTTTTAAAGATCTTGCAACAGAGAATGGATTATGCTTAAGAAGAGTCTTTTTGGCAGTATTTTCCTTACATGATTTCCATAGGTCGATACTTGCCCCCATTTAAACTATCTAGCTACTCAAATTCAACATAAAGAGGTTGAATACATGCCCCCTAAGCTTCATTTCATCTACCTACTCTTTTTCCTTTACCAAACTTAAAACTCTAGGATACTACTAAGAAAAGGTTCACCAGAGACAAAGGAAGAAAGAGGATCTAAAGGTAGATGAAATGAAGGTTCCAGTCCTAAAAAATGATGGAAGACTCGCTCCAAAGGGATGACCTGTTTCATTTTTACACAATCTTGAAACAAAAAAGAACTATGATTGAAACATCATTTTGATTTTTATGCAAGCTTGAAACCAAAAGGTAAACTTTGCTTGAGAAATCCTATTTCATTTTTTAAATGAGATTGACATAGAAAGGGAACTATGCTCGGGAATGGTTTCATTTTTACGCAAGATTGAAACCAAAAGGTAAACTATGCTTGAGAAAACCTATTTCATTTTTTAAACGAGCTTGACATAGAAAGGGAACTATGCTCGAGAATGGTTTCATTTTTACACAAGCTTGAAACCAAAAGGTAAACTATGTTTGGGGCCAGTTTTTATTTTTTAACAAGCTTAAAACTAGAAATAAACTGCTCATAGACATCTATTTCATTTTTTAATGAGATTGACACAGAATATGAACTTTGCTCACAGACATCTGTTTCATTTTTTAACGAGCTTGACATAGAAAGGGAACTATGCTCACAAAAATATCTTTCATTTTTTAACGAGCTTGGCACAGCATGGGTACTTTTTTCACAGTCATATCTTACCCAACATGATATCCATAGGTTGGTAGGTTTACCCCTTTCACATAAGGATTTAGTAGCTTAATTCCAATATGAAGTCCATAGACTGGATCCATGCCCCCCATTTTACCTATGATGGAAAGAAGATAACTAGAATAAGGGGAAGGAACCACAAGAACATGCAGAACATTCAGGGCAGTATGATTACTAGGAATCATGCGATGGTCATGTGTGACAAAGGAAAGCTGATCAATAGTCACAATCTTCCCATCATGGGGAAAATGCATCACTCTAAAGAGTGTGGAAACTAAAACCTCCATGGCGTAAACATAATCATGTCCAAGGAGCATATTGAAATCTAAAGGATCTTGGACGACCATAACATCAATACAGACAATTTTACCTCCTAATGTGATGGGAAAATGAAGAAGGACCCCTAAAGGTGCAGTAGTCCTGTGATTAAAAGTGAGTATTTGATCGGTGGCTGGCACAAGTTGAGGAGAACCTAAAGCTTTCCAAGCAGTTGAGGATAGAATACTAACAAAATCCCCTTCATCAACAATAGTATGAAGCATCCTCCTAGCGGTAACTTGCACAACTATCTAGAATTGAACACTCGAATGAAGACTAGATTCCGTTAGACTACTCGAATCAAAGGAAATAACCTCATTACTTGGAGAGGGTTCTGTCGAAAGAGACAAATGTTCCTCTTGCATAGAACAATTAGATCTAACTATGAAAACTTTAGCAGGTTTCATTTCAATCTCAATTGGAAGAGAGGGACAAGACGAAGACTGTGTCAAAGAGACTACTTCAATCTTAACACTCTTTGACGAAGGATTGGGATCGGGCAGAGATGACATCGACTCGGGCACTTTAACTTCACTCTCAAAAGTAAGAGTGGGGTGAACAACCTGTTCTTCACTCTTTAAAGAAAGAGTGGGATCAATCGAGGATGTAGTTGGATTGACCACTTTATCAACCAATGATAGGTCAAGGGATAACTTACGATAACCGATTGGAAGTCATTCCTGAGGAACAATAATATATTCCAACCACTTAGAAGATTCATCCATGCGAGGACAAAGGTAAGTAAAGTGCATGTCCTTATAGAGTAAGCAAGGATTTCTGACTTTACCCTTCCGACTCTTAACCACAGAGTCACTGGTTGAGTGTGTATCATCAGTATGATGACCAGGGGATGATGACATCGGTTGTCAGGAAACCTTAGACCATTCTTCTAAAACCAGGACTAGACCATGACAATCTTTCAGAAGGTAATCACCCTTGCAAAGCCTGGAAGGGAATTTGGTCTTATGCGGTTTTTGGGTGTGCAAATTAACACTCTCCGCACTAAGAGGAGTAATTGGTTGAGACTTGGTTTTTTGTTTGTTTTTCTTCTTCTTAATATTCCTTTTCTTCTTCTTCTTATCCACCTGACTACTAGTACTACAACTTTCAATAGGAGAAGAGGGAGAAAAGGGAGAAGACACATCCGGCGAAGAAGGCGAGGGATCAAGTTGAGGTTGATGCTCTCGTGATGAAGGGTTAGGATCTCAAGCAATTGGTGTAAATGGGATAATTGGGCTAGATAATAACTAAATAGGTAATTATCACCTCAGGTAATTTATTTAGGAGACTGTTGCTGGAAATTATCACCTCATGCATACAGGAGTTGTTTCCCTAGATCTGAATGATACAAGTATAGAACACACAAACCCAAAATTTGAAACTTTCCCTAGATCGGGTTCATTGCTTGAATATAATTCCAAAATACTCCTCTTAAAGGTTGTACTTTCTATTCTTGAAGCTTTCGTCTTTGCTACTGCAGAAGAACCTGTAAAACATTGAAGACAACAACAGAAAGATGATAACATACAAGATAATAAACTAGATATGTTAGGATATTTAGACACTTAGGAGTTAGTTAAGATCAAATTGTGTAATATATTCGTTAGGTAAAAGTGTGTTTCTTTAGTATGCATTAGTATGCACTTGTAAATATTCTAATCTGACGGTCACGATATGTTCTAGACATAGAGTGATCTGACAGTTCAACTTCTCTTAAATCATACCTACCATTGATTCGTGGCTTAACACCCGATTGGTCTATGATCTCTATTTAAAGAGCATAGAGGGTCCTTCGCTAGTTGATCGATTATGAGAAGCTCATGTAACTTTCTTTCTTTTGCATAATAAATTTCTCCAAGTAGCTATTTGGCTGGGGTCGTGGACTGTTTCCCTCTCGAGGGTTTTAACCATGTGACAAACATCGGTGTGTTGATCTATGATCTATTTGTGTGAAGCAGTTGCTTAATATGTTTGGTATTTTGGGAGTACCCTATGTACCCAAACATGGTATCAGAGCTTTTATGAAGAGTCGCTTTCGGTTTTGATCAAGATCTGGAACCGGTGTTGCCAAAACTTTGAAAGGGTTTTTGGTTCTAGATTTTCTGTGCATTTTTGGCCCATGGGAGCTGTTCCATTGCGTCTGGAGCACCGTTTCCATTGGGAAATAGTTTTCGTTTCACCAAAAATCGTTTATGTTTGTTCCAGAAACACCCATTTCGGCAAATCTAAAGGTATAATGTTACAGTGACGGATTTGTTTTTTTTTTAATATTTCATATCTTATCAGTTTTATTATTAGATATTTTTTTTGTTTTAGTCTTGGACTATTGCCTTCCCTGACTGCGTATGGTCTTTTCCGTGCACCTTGCGCAATCACAACGAATCAGAAACAGTAAGGGAAAGTTTTTTTTTTGTCTTATCGACTACGTATGCTATTTGCCATGCACCTTGTGCGATCGCGGAAAATAAGAAACAACGAGAAAACTTGAAAATGTAGACTTTTTGGATAAGCTAACCAAGACCTAACTCCATTGTGTGGAAAAAGTTTTTTTTTTGTTTTTGTTTTTCATTTTTTTTTGTGATTTGCAGAAAAAAAAGGCAAGCACGGATAATGAGAGAGAAGACTAAAAAAAAAAACCCTTCCTCTTTCCATTATTTTATGTACCTTTTAAACTTAGCTCACTTGGTCCAAAGTTGTTTTATTTCTTAATAGGTATTGAGTTCAAGTCTTATTAAGCTACTTTTTACTGTATGCAATTTCTATTTTTAAATTACTTTATTGTAAAAGTGCATCTCACATAAATAACATAAAAAGTGAGTCCATTAAGTCTTTTAATTTATTGCCGCACTATTTAAAAGTAACATTATTGTAAAAGTGAACCTTACTTATTCTACAAAAGTGATTCACTTCAAAGCAACTTTATTGTAAAGTGATTGTGAAAGGTTGATCTTGGGAAGAGGGGGGTTCTTTTTTTTAGTTGGTTAAGTTAATATCTACCACGTCACTATTGGGGACATCTTCAACATTTTCTTTGATCAAGCATAACTTTATCATGCAGAATCAGTTTTCAGTGTCATTTTTTTTAAAACCGCATATTTTTTCGAGATCTTTGCAACCATATAGTTGGTGTCTGTTTTTCCAGCCATTATTTTACAGTATGGCTTCCCCTTGTTATATTATACTTATAAGTTCTAACTATTTCTCATGGAAATCTCGTATGGAGGATGTTCTACGAAGTAGGGGACTTTTCAGGATAACCTCAGGGAAAGAAACAAAACCCATGACGATGATAATAAAATTAAATGGGAAAATAGATGTGATGAAGCTCGTGGATTGATTGGAATGTCAATCTCTACTGATTTGTGATTCCACATATCTGGAATTGATGAACCTGATAAAGCTTGAGAAAAGTTGGAATCTGTGTTTGGTAAACACAATGAAATTCAGGGTCATCAACTTGAGAATAGTTGATTTCCTTGAATCCAAATGATTTTTCATGCATTCAAGACTATTTATCTAAGTATAAAACTCTTAGACTCTTATGTGTAGAATGCAAGATTAAGAAAGAAGACAAACAATGTATTTATCATATTCTTTCCAAACTTGGACCTGCATATTCTTTTTTTGTATCTACATTCTACTCCATGAAAGAATCCTTGACTGCAGCTAGCTATCAAGAGCCTAGGCTTAAATCTTTTTGTGATTCCTTAATTAGAGAGCAAGATAAGCTCATTCATCTTGGAATAATTAACAATGCAGATACATCTGGGAAAGCCTTATTGTCCCAACAGAAAGAAAAGTCCAAGCCTCCCAAGAAACAGAATTTTTGCAATAATAAGCCAAACAACAAGGGTCCCAAACCCTCTTAGTCAGCTCCTTCTTTAAAAAATTACAAAGGATCCAAGCAAAAAGGAAAGAAGATTGAGCGTCATTGCAGTTTTTGTGGGAAAGATAATCATGATGAATCTAAGTGTTTCAAGAAGATGGAAGCCTTGGAAGCAACAATGAAGAAGCACCACATCAACATAGATTCGTCTTCAGAATCTAACTCTCATGGACATGCACTTTGTGCTTCTAGTTACTCTTATACTACATCTTCTTCTTCTACTTCAAATGAATGGCTTATTGATTCTGGAGCATCTTATCATATGGCTAAGGATCCAGCCATATTTTCTACTATGCATGAATGTAACACCAAACAAATATTTATTGGTGATGATAGATCTCTAAGCGTTGTAGGATCTGGAACAGTTCTAGTAGAAAATTGTCATTTCAGTGATGTACTATGTGTTCCAAAAATTTCCTGCAATTTGTTATCAGTCTATCAAATTACTCATTCAAGTGAAGGTAAAATTGTGACTTTTACACCTCACCAAGTTGTAATCAAGGATTTTAAAAATACTCAAAATGTCCTTGCTACTAGAACTGTTAATGATATTACCAGGTTGTACAAATTTAACAACTTTGGGTCATCACCTTTTCCTTCAGTTTTTGTTGCTCATAGTGATAACTTGAGCAAACTTTGGCATGAGTGATTTGGTCACTTAAATTATCGCTCATTGCAACAACTATGTAAAGAAAATATGGTGACTGGTCTTCCAATGGTATCTTGCAAGGATGGTGTTTGTTTCGGTTGTGTACTCGAAAAACATCATCGGGACAGTTTTGACAAACGTGCCTCTTGGCATGCCTCGATTCCTTTGGAGCTTGTGCATAGTGACTTGTGTGGTCATCTTCCATCTGCTTCCTTTTTTGGTTTCAAATATTTCTTAACTTTCATTGATGACTACTCCAAACACACTTGGGTTTACTTCCTAAAACTTAAGAGCGAAGTATTTAACATGTTCTTGGCCTACAAGGCCCTTGTTGAAAAACAATCTGGTCATCAAATTATTAAGTTAAGATCTGAAAATGGAGGAGAATATGTTAACAACAATTTCACTACTTTCTGCACTGAAAAAGGAATCCAACAATAGCACACTGTTCCATATACACCTCAACAAAATGGTTCAGCTGAATGGAAGAATCGCACTTTAAAAGAAATGGCTAATTGTATGATCCAATCTAAGGGACTAAGTCTTCAATATTGGGCTGAGGCCATAAATTGTGCAAATTACATAGTTAATCGCACACCCACTAAAGTTTTACAAGGTATAACACCGGAAGAAGCATGGAGTAAAATTAAACTAGATGTAAGTCACTTTCGTGTGTTTGGTTGTGAAGCATGGGCTCACATTTCGAATGAAAAACGGAAAGCATTGTAGCCTAAAAGTGCATATTTGTTGAATATTCTGAAGATGTAAAAGGTTATAGACTTCTTTAGCCCCATTCACATGATATAATCATTATAAGAGATGTTAAATTTGATGAAAATCTCTTAGCCTGCAAGCCTAACTTGGCGGGTGTGCCATCTTTGGCATGTAAGCCTGATTCGTTGATTGTGCCTTCTTCTTCTTCTTCCAACTTCGTTGACAGGTTTCCAACTCCAGTTTCTGATGATGACAGTGAGGATAAAAATCCACCTCCTTTTGCTCATGTTCCTCCAATTGCACCAACACCAATACTTCCTCGATGGGTCCGTTCAACATGTGAAGCAACTGGTGATCTTGCCGGTGATCCTAGAGATAAACGTCGAACAAATTCTCAGTTTCAGCAAACCTCTTCTCTTTTGGCTCAATTTTCCGAGAATCATAATCCATAAAATTTTGTAGAAGCTTCAGAAAATCCATATTGGGATGCAGCTATGGATGAAGAATATCGTTCCTTAATGGCAAATGATACTTGGGATCTTGTTCCTCTTCCAAAAGGAAGAAAACTTGTCAGATGTAAATGGGTCTATAGAACTAATTATGCATCAGATGGAAGTGTTGAAAGACTTAAAGGTAAGGTTAGTTGCCAAAGGTTTTTCCCAAGTTGAAGGGATTGACTACAATGAAACCTTTTCCCCTGTAGCAAAAATGAACTCCATCTGCCTTGTTCTTTCCCTTGCAGCCTTACATAATTGGGAAGTCCATCAAATGGATTTCAATTCTGCCTTCTTACATTGTGATTTACATGAGAAAATTTACATGGAACAACCTCCTGGATATGTTCAGAATAACTCTAGCCTTGTTTGTATCCTTAAGAAATCCTTATATGGCCTTAAGCAAGCTCCTAGAGCTTGTTATGCCAAGATGGATAGCTTTCTCCTTGACACCGGTTTTTCTAGATGCCATTCTGACCCCAATGTCTATACCAAGAAAGTAGGAAACCATCTCATCATACTTGTTCTTTATGTTGATGATCTTATCTTTACTGGTAGTGACCCTAAACTTATAACCCATGTGAAATCCAGTCTTAAGCAAAATTTTGAAATGTCAAACTTAGGACATTTGCATTATTTTCTTGGTCTCAAAGT
>LPNX010583643.1:0-36560 GCA_001517045.1 Pseudotsuga menziesii | reverse complement strand
AGTCTAAGTATGCTTGTGACCTTCTTCGTCGCTTCCACATGGAAGATTGTAAACCAGCCCCTTCTCCCTTCTAGTCTAGAGTCAAACTTTCTGCCACTTGTACTTCCCATGAAGTAGATGCCACCTTGTATCGTCAGCTTGTTGGTAGTATTTTATACTTGAATCATTCCCATCCTGACCTTTCCTTTTCCATTGGTCGTGTTTCCCGTTATATGCAAACTCCTCATGAAAGTCACTAGAAAGAAGCAAAAAGAATACTTCGATATATTCGAGGTACAATTCAGTTTGGGATTCATTACAGTACAGGGGGGAAACCTTTGTTGGTTGGTTTCACTAATTCAAATTGGGCCGGCGGTCCTGATGATCGAAAGTCTACTGCAGGTTATGTTTTCAGTTTAGGATTTGGACCTGTCACTTGGGCTTGTAAGAAACAACAAGCTCTTTCTCTTTCTTCAGTAGAAGCAGAATATCGAGCCGTAGTTAATGCCAGTCAGGAAGCTTTATGGCTTTGACAGATCCTTTCAGAGTTTGGATTCGAGCAGCAACAGCCTACTCCACTTTGATGTGACAATCAAAGTGCCATCAAGCTTGCCAAAGATCCAGTTCTACATCAGCACAGCAAACACATTGAGCTACACATGCACTTCATCATAAATCTTGTTCATGATAATGTTATTGAAGTTCTCTATTGCCCTACAGATGATCAAGTTGCAGAAATCTTCACCAAGTCTCTTACAGAAGCGAAGTTTTCTAAACTTTGGTCTATTTCAAGAGTTCAGGAATGTGTCCTCAAGGAGGGATAGGCTCTAATGCCTCCTTCCTTCTCCTAATAGTGTCACTTTTGTAAATCCTTCAATCCTATCCCAAATTGTTCTTAAGAGGGGATGCTAGGATATTTAGACACTTAGGAGTTAGTTAAGATCAATTTGTGTAATATATCCGTTAGGTAAAAGTGTGTTTCTTTAGTATGCATTTGTGAATATTTTAATCCGACGGTCACAATATGTTCTAGACATAGAGTGATCCGACGGTTCAACTTCTCTTAGATCATACCTACCACCTGATTGGTCTATGATCTCTATTTAAAGAGCATAGAGGGTCCTTGGCTTAACACCCGATTGGTCTATGATCTCTATTTAAAGAGCATAGAGGGTCCTTAGCTAGTTGATCGATTATGAGAAGCTCATGTAACTTTCTTTCTTTTGCATAATAAATTGCTCCAAGTAGCTATTTGGTTGGGGCCGTGGACTGTTTCCCTATCGAGGGTTTTAACCACGTGACAAACATTGGTGTGTTGATCTATGATCTATTTGTGTGAAGTGGTTTCTAAAGGTGTTCAGTATTTTGGGAGTACCCTATGTACCCGAACAAGATCTATGATTGTGACCAAGGAATCAAGCAATACATACATATGATACAGTAGATATGGGAAATAAAATACATTTATTATTAGAAATGATTGGATATACTACAACCTTTATTCCTTGGTGTTGAGAGTTCCTTCCAATGGATCCTTGCCTCTAACTTCACCTTGCCTCCAATAGCTCAAAAATTATTTTGACATATTTTGGGTGTTCAAGAAAATTCTTCCTCCTCTTTCCCATGGGGGATGAGCCAATATTTAAAGGCATGGGAGGATAGAGATGATTGAATAAATGGTGGATGAGGTGGAAGGAAGATACAAAAATGAAGGATCTCGAGCTTTAGGTGGTCCTACACCATAGGGATGAGGCTCCACGGAGGTAAGCTTCGAGAAGCCTCTCGAAGCTTCCTTTTTGTTGCATTTAAAACTCAAGCACCACACTATTGTTGAAGAGAAAAAGTGGTGTTAAGGGGGTAACTCCATTTTAATGAAGGAAAAGAGTAGTGGGACCTCCCTTTTCACATGTAAAAGGAGCGTTACTAGCTTAAAATAAGGAAAAATGCAAGTGAATAATTTCTTCCTTCCATTTCTCTAGGAAAAACTTTGAGGGATTGGAGCAGAAAAGGGAATACCTATCTCATAACATGATGGTGACGAGATTTAGGTGGAACAGAATTCCCCCCAAAGTATGATTCCTAGAGGGAAACAACAAGAAAAATACTTTGATAGAACAAGGTATAGTCCCGAGGAAAAGGTCCAATGGTTGGAACTTCTCAAGCATCACAAAATTTCTGCAGCACCTTTTACATTTTGATACATGTACCAAATGAATCACCACATGGATGCTGACTAATACAATGCAGATCCATGTGAGATACAAAAAGTCATGGCTACTGAAATACATCGTAGATCCATGCGAAGAAGACTCAAATTTGGAAATAACTACCAGACATACAATGTAGATCTATGTCATTCAGACACAAATATGAGCACAACCACAAAAATACAATGTGAATCCATGCTAGGACTCATACAAAATACTACATCGCAACAACCTGGGGAAATCAATGAGTGCTTAATAAATACCCAGGGTCTTTGTCTTGTCTTCCACAAAGTATGAACGTATACATTTGATTACAATGTACTGACGTCGCACATGGTAGAAACCACTTGATTACGGGTCAATGATGAAAAAAATTAATAAGTACAAGGGAGATCACCATTGATGTTGATGATTCCCAAGGTAACCTAGTACAATCTCCTAAGTGTGAATAGAGAATCTAATGTCGAACACTCAGTTGAATATTTCGATCAAAGGTCAATGATGTAAACCTATTGTCAAAAGTGAGAGGATCTATCATTGATGCATACAAATCTCAAGGTACTACTTTGTTTCTAAGACTAATTCATGGATGATGAGTTGAAGACGACAGGAATATTCTCGCCGAAGGAGGGCCATAATGAATCCTACATCGATTACACGAAACTCGATACAAAGTTCTGGAATTTGAGTATGATGTAACCATAGGACTAACTCAAAAGTAACTGAATCAAAAGTTGTTTTTGACTGCAGGTGTAAAATATCAAGACAATTTTGCTTTTGAACATAAGGCGGCACGACCGAAGACTTGCCAGCATTAACTTGACGAGGCAGAAACCAAGACATAATGCGAAAACAAATGATGCATTCTTTGAAAGACTCAAATGAGTGACATGACTCATGAAAGTGGACCGACTCAAAAATAAGATGAATACCCAAGTGACTGAATGAAATGCATACATGTGCCATGTTCAAAGGTGAATAACAACTGCCATTATTGCAAATGAAATGCATTTCCATTCCCTTAATTTCCCCATCATGATTGATGAGTGTCTCTTTTCGGTTTTATGAGTTCAAAGAGGGTAACAAACACTTGTTGTAGCTTATCTTGAGATAAGTCCATTCTCATATATTTCACGAACATGAGAAAGGAGGGGTTCGCTCCCAAAAGAGGGTCTCTCAGTGTTTAATTTAACGATTCCATTGAAAGTTAACTTAGTATCGTTTATGTTTAGAGAGTTTGAATGAAAATGGAAGAAGAATCCAAAAGGGTCCTTTTTCGTATGATTTAGTCTCCGAGGACCGAAAAAATATAAAATAATACCTTAGAGAACTCTTCCAGTCATGATTGGTTGGAGTGTACCTTTTCGTAACTAGTCAATCTGAACCAAAAAAGGGGTAAACTACCACCGGAAAGATGAATCTTCAAGTACTTTTACAAGTTTGAAGAAGACAAGTTCACTCAGCGATCTTTTCACATTTAAGGAGTCCGAAAAGAGCTTAAAGAGGAATCTATTAGGTTTATTTTTCGTAAATTGTTTTTACGAGCCCAAAAAAGTGATAAAAGTAGACTCAAAACCTTTGTACTAACGTTAAACGAGCACGATTATGTTTTCAAGAGAGCTCAGAACCATTTTCATGTTTGAGTCCAAATCATGAAAAAGCAATAAAGTAAGCTCAAACCATTTTTCATGTTTTAACGAGAGCACGGAAAATGAAAAGTAAGCTCAACACGATATTACTATTTTTAACAAGCTCGAAGATCAGTTGGAAGAATGCTTAATGAATCTGCTTCATTTTTTAAAGATCTTGCAACAGAGAATGAACTATGCTCAAGAAGAGTCTTTTTGGAAGTATTTTCCCAACATGATTTCCATAGGTCGATACTTTCCCCCATTTAAACTATCTAGCTACTCAAATTCAACATAAAGAGGTTGACTACATGCCCCCTAAGCTTCGTTTCATCTACCTACTCTTTTTCCTTTACCAAACTTAAAACTCTAGGCTACTACTAAGAAAAGGTTCACCAGAGACGAAGGAAGAAAGAGGATCTAAAGGTAGATGAAATGAAGATTCTAGTCCTAAAAAATGATGGAAGACTCACTCCAAAGGGATGACTTGTTTCATTTTTACACAATCTTGAAACAAAAAATAACTATGATTGAAACATTGTTTTGATTTTTATGCAAGCTTGAAACCAAAAGGTAAACTTTGCTTGAGAAATCCTATTTCATTTTTTAAATGAGCTTGACATAGAAAGGGAACTATGCTCGGGAATGGTTTCATTTTTACTCAAGCTTGAAACCAAAAGGTAAACTATGCTTGAGAAAACCTATTTCATTTTTTAAACGAGCTTGACATAGAAAGGGAACTATGCTCGGGAATGGTTTCATTTTTACACAAGCTTGAAACCAAAAGGTAAACTATGTTTGGGGCCAGTTTTTATTTTTTAACGAGCTTAAAACTAGAAATAAACTGCTCATACACATCTGTTTCATTTTTTAATGAGCTTGACATAGAATATGAACTCTGCTCACAGACATATGTTTCATTTTTTAACGAGCTTGACATAGAAAGAGAACTATGCTCACAGACATCTCTTTCATTTTTTAACGAGCTTGGCACAGAATGGGAACTTTTCTCACTGTCATCTCTTACCCAACATGGTATCCATAGGTTGGTAGGTTTCCCCCTTTCACATAAGGAGTTAGTAGCTTAATTCCAGTATGATGTCCATAGACTAGATCCATGCCCCCCATTTTACCTATGATGGGAAGAAGATAACTAGAAGAAGGGGAAGGAACCACAAGAACATGCAGAATATTCAGGGCAGTCTGATTACTAGGAATCATGCGATGGTCATGTGTGACAAAGGAAAGCTGATCAATAGTCACAATATTCCCATCATGGGGAAAATGCATCACTCTAAAGAGTGTGGAAACTAAAACCTTCATGGTGTAAACATAATCACATCCAAGGAGCATATTGAAATCTAAAGGACCTTGGACGACCATAACATCAATACTGACAATTTTACCTCCTAATGTGATGGGAAAATGAGGAAGGATCCCTAAAGGTGGAGTAGGCCTGCGATTAAAAGCGAGTATCTGATCGGTGGTTGGCACAAGCTGAGGAGAACCTAAATATTTCCAAGCAGTTGAGGATAGAATACTAACAAAATCCCCTTCGTCAACAATAGTTCGAAGCATCCTCCTAGCGGTAACTTGCACAACTATCTGGAAAGGAACACTCGATTGAAGACTAGATTCTGTTAGACTACTTGAATCAAAGGAAATAACCTCATTACTTGGAGAGGGTTCTATCAAAAGAGACAAACTTTCCTCTTGCATAGAAAAATTAGATTTGACTACGAAAACTTTACCAGGTTTCATTTCAATCTCAGCTGGAAGAGAGGGACAAGATGAAGACTGTGTCGAAGAGACTACTTCAATCTTAACACTCTTTGATGAAGGACTAGGATCGTGCGGAGATGACATTGGCTCGGCCACTTTAACTTCACTCTCAAAAGTAAGAGTGGGGTGAACAACCTGTTCTTCACTCTTTAAAGAAATAGTGGGATCAATCGAGGATGTAGCTGGATTGACCACTTTATCAACCAATGATAGGTCAAGGGATAACATACGATAACCGATTGGAAGTCATTGTTAAGGAACAATAATATATTCTAACCACTTATAAGAATCATCCATGCAAGGAAAAAGGTAAGTAAAGTGCATGTCCTTATAGAGTAAGCAAGGATTTCTGACTTTACCCTTTCAACTCTTAACCACAGAGTCACTAGTTGAGTGTGTATCATCAGTATGATGACCAGGGGATGATGACATCAGTTGTCAGGAAACCTTAGACCATTCTTCTGAAACCAGGACTAGACCAGGACAATCTTTCAGAAGGTAATCACCCTTGCAAATCCTGGAAGGGAATTTGGTCTTATGTGGTTTTTGGGTGTGCAAATCAACACTCTCCACACTAGGAGGAGTAATTGGTTGAGACTTGGTTTTTTGTTTGTTTTTCTTCTTCTTAATATTCCTTTTCTTCTTCTTCTTATCCACCTGACTACTAGTACTACAACTTTCAATAGGAGAAGAGGGAGAAAAGGGAGAAGACACATCCGGTGAAGAAGGCGAGGGATCAAGTTGAGGTTGATGCTCTCGTGATGAAGGGTTAGGATCTCAAGCAATTGGTGTAAATGGGATAATTGGGCTAGATAATAACCAAACAGGTAATCCGATAGTGGCACCTCCCTTTTCACATGTAAAAGAAGCGTTACTGGCTCAAAACAAGGAAAAATGCAAGTGAATAATTTCTTCGTTTCATTTCTCTAGGACAAACTCTGAGGGATTGGAGAAGACAAGGAATACCTATCTCATAACATGATGGTGAAGAGATTTAGGTGTAACAGAGGCATGGTAAAGTTATAATTAAGGTCCTAGACAACCATACAATTAGGATTAAGGTATTAGTTGATCAATAAAGAAAATACTAAGATAACAATATAAATGTAATGTCAAAATATACGTGCTTTACATACTTTTGACACATTTTTGGGGCCCTAAGTAACAACTTTTGTCCTTACGACAACTAGTGATTATTAAGGCTTATGTCAGTTGGCAGAAATCATTCCTCTCATTGAGATATTTCCAATGATCTATAATGCACCTAAAATGGAACTTAAATGTGAATGTTATGTCCTTGTCAAGATAGTTGTCGATATCCCCCAAGTACAAGTGGTGCTAATGTCCCCTCACCATAATTCACATATCCTTGTGAATTCTCCCATATGAATTTTAAAAATAAATTTTATGTTCCAATTTGTATAACTTTAGAGTATAGGCAGTCTAAATGTTACATGAATTTAATCTTTCCTAATCACTCAATTTTTTTTATTAAAATCTATTCGAGATCATTTTGGATTCATGGAATTGTAAATATCAAATATTAAAATTGCAAAATCAAGTTGATATTCTAAATCCATTTATACATTAAAAATAATGTTTTGGACAATCCAAAATAACAATTTTAAGATTAACATAATATTCTTCTTCATTGATAATGAAAGATTTAACATTTTTCCTCTCTCATATAAATTTTCAACTATATGGTCGAAGTAAAATAAAGTATTGATATTCTATGACTTTAATTTTTCCTCGCCATTCATTTTTTTTAATTTCTTAAGAATTATTTTAGATTCATAAAGACATTCTTTTTTTAATTTCTTAAGAATTATTTTAGACTCATAAAATTCTAATATCAAGATGCAACAAATATTAATTTCTTAAGAATTATTTTAAATTCATAGAATTCTAATATCAAGATGCAATAAATATATAAATGAACATCTTAAATCCATTTATAATAATTTTAATAAACAAAATTATAACTTAATTGACTCACATGTTTAAAATAATAAAACGTTTAACTTTCTACTTCATTTAAGACTTTTCGTTGACTGTTATAATCCTATAAAATATTTTATAGGATAACAGTTGGCAAATATAATAAATAAAAAATAAAAAATGTAAATAATCTTCTTACGACTTCCCTGTCACTATTTGTCCTATAATAAATTCCTCGGTAAACCCTAGATTTGAATCGATAGCTGTGATGGATTCCTATGTTGTGCAAAGTTTAAACACAGCATTTATATTAAATTCAATTTATTACAATACACTTATAGCCATTTCGACGTAACTTACAATTAATTAATCTCTATAGTGCCATTTGTCAATGCTTCCAGTTTCTTCCCTTCAACGTTGTTCAAAAATCGAAAATGCATACTTGATTATTATTTCCCGGGTTTATGTCAATGCCACCACTTCTTTCGATCAATACTGCCAAGAAGGTGTAAATTTATTTTATTGATTAAGAATACAAAGTTCTGCTTATCACATGTAATTAACCTGCATTCATGGCGTCTCAAAGGGAATTGACTTCTGAACTGATTTTTTTTTTTAATTTAAAATTTCATTTTCCCATGTTATATATTTTAATGCCCTCCTGTCATAAGCAGTTTTGATGGGTGCTGAAGGCTTTATATTTTGAAGCTGTTTCAGATTTTAATTGAAAACCAGTGCTCTCAGTTTTAGTTAGGCAAGGGGAATGGCAGTGGCAGAGGAAATAGGGCTTGTAGGGATTCGATCACAGTTACCCTACAAGCGAGAATGGCATGTGAAGGCGGTGTACATTCTGAAGTATCTAATCTTGGTGGCCTCTGCAATCGTTTTCGGCGCCGTCGCAACCTTCACCACAACGCGTTATTTGAATACCCAGGCATTGTTTCATCCTCTAGGAGAAGCTTTTCTGAAACCACCATTATCGTCGCCGAGCGTCGTTTTTAGTAGCAGAGAGGATCCGGTGAGATTCGAACACTGGATCAGGCCTACGACTCTGATGCACAACATGAGCGACGAGGAGCTTCTGTGGAGGGCGTCCATGGTGCCACACAGGAGAACGGACCCCTTCGAGAGGGTGCCCAAGATCGCCTTTATGTTTTTGACCAAAGGGCCACTGCCCCTTCTTCCCCTCTGGGAGAGGTTCCTTCGCGGCCATGAAGGGTCGTATTCTATCTACGTCCATCCTCTGCCTTCTTTCAAGCTCAATGTCTCGAGCACTTCTCCTTTCTACCGTCGCGAGATTCCCAGCAAGGTAAATCTTCGACCCACTTCACAATTCGTCCTACTCTTTTGATATCTCAGTTCCTTTTTCTTCTTCAAATCGGTCAAATGGATGCAGTTATTGATAAAGTATCTGAGTTCCTTTTTCTTCTTCAAATCGGTCAAATGGGTGCAGTTATTGATAAAACTGGTGTAGATTTATGTTAAGTAGCCATGACAAAACTATTCTAAATTGATCTACTTTTAAAAATTAGGGCTGATGGATCTAACAAAACTATTTTAAATTGATCTACTAAAGAATTGATTGATCATAGAGTGGAATTATGACCGACGTAGATCCATATTTATTAAGTCCATTTAGGGATGTATTTTATTGACATCTAAATTTTTATTTTTAATTTTTTTTATAGTTTGGAAAAAAAAAATTATGGTAAAGAACAAATTAAATTTGATATAATTTTTCTATTTGTAAATTTTTTTAATCTTAAATTAATTGGATTTTTTTTATGTTTAATAGATCCAAGTTTTGATTTTGGAACTATTGGGATCCAATTTTTTAAAGTGTAAATATTTTTTACATAGAATTTTTACACATTAAGTAAATGTTTGCACTTCACGAAATTGGATCTTTATCAGTACATAATAGACCTCAATTTAAGGTGCATCTATATGGTTTTACTTTTATTTTTATTTTATGAGAGTAGCAAGAATTTTTTAATTACATTTTTTTTATAAGTTATGCTTTGGAGATGGGAACATACCCTACTTAACT
The DNA here is from genome assembly GCA_001517045.1 of Pseudotsuga menziesii. NCBI lineage: Eukaryota > Viridiplantae > Streptophyta > Pinopsida > Pinales > Pinaceae > Pseudotsuga > Pseudotsuga menziesii. The sequence goes on along the minus strand of LPNX010583643.1, from coordinate 26,973 downwards.
TGAAAAATGTGACAATATCTCCCCATAATAGGTTTTACTAGTCTCAATATAATGTCACATCTCCTCATACCAAGTTTTACTACTCTTAGATCTAAAGTCATTTAGATTTTAAAACTTAGAAAATATTCATTTAACTTCAAATAAAATGAATGAAATTTATACAAATTCTCACATTTCTTATTTTTCATTGAAAACACTTTGAAATTTTTACTATAATTTGTATGGTTGTGTCACATCTCCCCATACCAGGTTCTACTACTCTTAGATGGAAAGACATTTAGATTTAAAAACTTAGAGAATATTCATTTAACTTCAAATAAAATGGATGAAATTTATATCGATTCTCACATTTCTTATTTTTCATTGAAAACACTTCTTAACTTTTACTATAGTTTGCATGGTTGTGCCACATCTCCCATACCAGGTTTTACTACTTTTAGATGGAAAGTCATTTAGATTTAAAAACTTAGAGAATATTCATTTAACTTCAAATAAAATGGATGAAATTTATATGGATTCTCACATTTCTTATTTTTCATTGAAAACACTTCAAACTTTTACTATAATTTGCATGATTGTGTCTTAGCAGGTTGTAAGATGGGGAGAAATAAATATGTGTGATGCAGAGAGGAGACTTCTTGCAAATGCTTTACTTGATTTTTCAAATGAGAGGTTTATATTGTTATCAGAGACTTGCATTCCTATATTTAACTTTACTACAATTTACAATTACTTGATCAAGTCAAAATACAGTTTTGTAGAGTCATTTGATGACCCATGCCCTGGTGGAACAGGTTGCTATAACATAAAAATGGCACCATTAGTGACATTATCCCAATGGAGAAAAGGAACACAATGGTTTGAGGTTCATAGAGAGTTAGCGATTAACATAATTTCTGACACTAAATATTACCAAATATTTACAGAATTTTGCACACCACCTTATTATGTAATTGATGAGCATTACCTTCAAACTATGTTGAGTATGTTATTTGGATCTCTAAATTCTAATAGAAGTATCACATGGACTGATTGGTCGAGGGGTGGGTCTCACCCTGCAATGTTTGGAAAGAAGGATATCACAGAAGAATTCATAAAGAAGATCCGTGATCCAAAAAATTGCACATACAATGACCAAACCATGTCCTTTTGTTTTTTGTTTGCTCGTAAATTTGCTCCAAGTTCATTGGTTCCTCTCTTAAACATGTCCTCAACACTTTTGGGATTTGATTGAGTATTTTAGCATGCCCTGTATTGTAATTTGAAATCTCTTAAAAGTATTATGCAACTTGTTTGCACTTCCAAGTTTTTTAACTTTTCAAAATTACATACCTTGATCACTTTATTGTAAAAGGTTTTAGCATGCCCTCTATTGTAGTTTGAAATCTCTTGAAGTATTATGCAAGTTTTTTACCTTTTCAAAAATCACTTAGCATTCTAAAGGTCTTGTCTATGAATTCGCCATGTAAAACTTAATTTTTAGGTTTATTTTTATATTAAAATAATTCAAGAGATGGTATCATGATTTGGGATTTGGCCTCCAATCACATAATCTAAATCTTCACTCTATTAAAGGACGAGGTGATGATTCATTTTCATACTGTAATGTTGTTTTACACTAATTTTTAAGTTAAAAGAACTTCAAAATTTTGTAGCAAGAACTTTTCATGTTTGAAAATAGCTTATAAGAATTTTGTAGCAAAATCTTTTCATGTTTATAAAAATAACTTAAAAAAAGGTTTATAAAAAAACCTAAAAAACTACTCTTGCATTTATATTAATAAATGCTACAACTTAAAATTCTAAAACTACTCTTACATTTATATTAATAAATGTTACTCACTCAAAATTCTCCCCAAACAATAATGATAAATAATATTTTAAACAACTATTATTTCCTTCATATTGATAAGTGTTAAGTAGTGAAAAATATCCATAAACTATAATGATAAATAATATAAATATTGTAATTTTTCTTTATCTACATTGTTTGATAATTTATAATTATACAACAAAGTTTAATTTAATATAAACATTTTGCACCCTCTCTTTATAAGTATTTGTTGATAATTTATAATTATATCTCAAAGCTTAGTTTAATATAAGTCCAAGAAGTCTTTCTTAAATTAAAATATTATGTTGCTTGAAAAATTTCAAACAATTTTTTTTCAAATATATAAAACCAAAATTTTAAATAAATTAGTGGTGTAACATTTTGTATATTTAAAAAATATAATATATATATATTATTATCATCGAGATTCACAAATGATAAATGTGAATATTTTAAATAGATTCATATAACATTTCCTATATTTAAAAAATATAATATATATTACTATTATCAAGTTCACAAATGATAAATGTTAACAAAAATTTATTATTAAAACTTTTAAATAATTTTGTAGAATGATGTTTTATAAACCAGTATAGATCCATCTTAACTATGGCTCTACCAAGTGCCAAGATTTTCACATGCAAACCCTTTTTAATTTACAAAAATGTCTAATAAGTATTCCTACTTGGTCAACTTATTAAGTAATTTCAAAATAAGATAAATATCAGTAGAAGAAAATGAGTTGAGTAACATTAATAATCATATAATCAAATAGTTTTCCAAAAATTGCTTTACTTGGCTTTCTTTAAAACTAATAATGAACATTAAGAGTATTTAATGATTAAATAATGAACATTAAGAGTATTTAATAATGAACATTAAGAGTATTTAATGATTAAATGATTTAATGATAAAATTTTAAAATCTAGATTTACAGAATAAATTGGAATATGAAAAACATTTTTACTATTAAATAAAGATTTTAAACATTTATCCAAATGTTTTTGAGAAATGACTTGTTTTTCTCTATGACTAAAACTGAACATTTACATGTTAGCGTTAACATTGACTTAGGAATGAGCAAGGATCTGTGATTTAAAGCACAATGGCCAATGGTTTCTTGCTAGTTGTATTAGCATTTAAAGAACCTTATAAATATGGTTGTAAAATCTAGTGTTGTTATTGTAATCGCTATTATTTTGTAAAGTCAAGGAAATGTGTTGTACAATTTAGTTAATTTAAAATTAAATTTTATATGTTCTTGGTTTTATAATTTTTCTTTTTACTACTCAATTCAATTGAATTTTACTACTAATATTTTACTATTGAGTTTGTAAGATTATGAGTATTGCCCTAATATGGTTGTATATTTATGAGTATAATATTTTTTTAATTATAAGCCAACATGTTATAAGTTTTATTTTTTACTTTTTATTATTATTATTTTTATTGAGCTGACATGTGCCACCTTAGCGCAGCATTACATACGTGACACATCTCGTCCATTTGAGCTGTAGAAAGCGACTCTCGAGCGCAATTAAAAATATGTTGTTTTGAACAATTTCAAATAAATTGTTTCCAAATATATTATAAAAAAATAAAAATATATAATTTTAATATTTCATCTATAGAGAGGTTCACTAATAGTTAAATGAACTCAAACACAAATGATATGAATGGTGAGAGAAAATCCAAGTGGTGTCATAAAATACAATTGCTTGTGCACTTTCTTCCTCGCCATTCAATATAATTAGATTTTCTTTTCTTTGTCATTTAATATAATTTGATCTATTTCTTTCTTAGAACTTTTTTACATATTTAATTTAATTCAATTCCATGTGTTTTGATTTTCCCATAATTAGTTCCCATTAATCTCCTAACAATGTGGGCTATAAGGTACAAAGAAGCATATTCTCAAAGATTTAACTCTTATTGAAAATATAAAATGAATATTGAAGATGAATGATGATGATTTACAATTACATTCATAAGTATTTATATAATTCTTATCATGCCTTTTCAAACGAAAGAGGTACTCCTCTTTACTTTTTCCTAATTAATTAATTAATCATTTCTATTTATTAATTATTAATATTAATATTAATAATTAATATATATATATAGCATAAACTTATGGAATAACCATAATCTACTATAAGGAAATCTCTAACTCTTGAAGAAGCTTATCCAAATCTACAATTACATTCGTAAGTATTTATATAATCCTTATCATGCCTTTTCAAATGAAAGAGGTACTCCTCTTTACTTTTTCCTAATTAATTAATTAATCATTTCTATTTATTAATTATTAATATTAATATTAATATATATTACATTAATAATTAATAATGATATATATATATATAGCATAAACTTATGGAATAACCATAATCAACTATAAGGAAATCTCCAACTCTTGAAGAAGCTTATCACATAACGATAATCTATGCTTATTAATAACTAAAGAGATATATAAAATTTTATCAAATAACTATAATCTATAGTTGTTAAGGTAGCCAAAAGTGGGTTAAATAAGAAGTTGTCAAAGTATGATGAATTTATTTCGAAGAAGTTGTCTAATTTTGTAACAAAATTTTTAATATGGTTGTAATCAAATCAATAAATAAAGTTGGGATTATTATCAATTTACAAATCTAATAGAACATTTTATGATCTTCTTCAATTCAGAATTGAGCATAACCTCTAAGAGAATTGTTTCACATATATAAGAAGCTTGGATCATAGTAGAACTATGCTCATGCCTCGATTGTTTCATTAGATACTTAATAAATTTATAGAAAGAAAGGGGGTCCATTTGATAGAAGACTAGGTTACTTCAAGATTTGAATCTCCCTACCAATGTAGAGATCAAACAATATGAGGTGAATGAACTTATTGCAATAGATGTCAAGGAATGGGTTCTTGCCATTCCTTCTAAGGAAACGATGAGATTAACATGTGATGTTTCCTAGAGTGTTCTATAGTGAGTATATTCATTGAGCCATGAGAGAAATGGAGTTCGGTTGAGTGAGTAGTGGGTTTAGAGGTTGGTTTAGGGTGTTTCATGTCCTAACTTTGGGGTGGCATCTATTGTGGATGCTTATGGTTGAATGGAAAATGCATCATATATAGATAGTTTCTTGGAAATCCTTGGTTACTAATAGGTTTTCCAATTTTACTATGTGTGGTATCTTTTTTATTTGTATTTATATGTTATGTATTCTATGAATTCCTCGCTAGGGAAAATATATGATCTAGGTATGGAGATGAAGGTATTATGTTTATATGGAATATAAAAGGGATTAAGCTTGTTATATGATTATTTAATCATCATTAATGTTAGTGATTTCCTCATCATCATCAATGACAATTTTTCTCATCAAGAAAATTTGTCCACTTCCTCATGGTTGAAAACAATGACCTCCTCATTGTTGATGGTGTTCACATCCTCATGATCAATGATTCCCAATTCCTTATTGTGGAAATCATCACTTCATTTTCATTGATATCAAACATATATGTGTTGTTAGCAAAAATAAATCTTCATTTTAATGAAATCCACTTCCTCATCATTGATATTCCACAACTTCTTTTCTTCAACAGAATTTAAAAGCTCCGCTTTACAATCATTCAATTAATCATTTAGAGTCTCTTTTTATTTGTCCATCTCAATAATCTTTGTAGCTTGTATGAGTTGGGTAGCTGGAATATTCAATTTATTTTTTAAGGAGATGAATAGTGTTCTCTTTCTCATTTAGTAACTTATGAGTTGATGCTCCTTTATCAACTTCATTATCAGCAGTTAATAGACCACCTTGAAGCTTTTTGATTTGTTGTCAATGAGCTTTATTTTCAAACCTCTCTTGTCTGAGATGGTTTTCAACTTTACTCTTTGTAGATTGCAGTCTAGATACCTTCAAAGTGGCCTTGAGTAGGTCATTATAGATCACTTCTCCAGTTTGTTTATGAAGATGAATCATATCAGGTATAGGAATGTTTTCTAGACTCATCCTCATCTCAGCAACTTTGTTCTTTGTGGATATGGATAAGTTCAAAGTTCTTTGAACATGATCTCTGACAATAACCAAAACCACATCCTTGCTAGAGATCTTTCTAACATCAGCATACAACTTGAGGCCCTTCTTTTGTTGATACTTCTTTATACTCCCTATATTTATCAAATCGCTCAGTTGTGGTATTGAACTGAGAAGTAGAGTCCTTGGGTGTCTCTGAGAAGGCACATTCCTTGATTTTAAAGGCTGGTCCTTTGACTTTCATTTTCTTTTTCTTACCTTTTCCTTTTGCTAACTGCACTATCTAGCCTATCTCCTCAATCTTTTGTTTATTTGGAGTTTCAGCAGTCTCCTCTTCTTCAGTGTCCATAGCATTAGAGAAGTCTCTTTTATTGTTCATCTTAGAGTGACTGGAACAATAGTTGAAGGATCTAGTTGTGTAAAACTGGAATCCTTCATTGGAAAACTGGAATCTTGTTGCATATCCTCTCCATTCTATGTCTCCTGAGGATAATCCATCCAATTGGCACTCTTGGCCAAGCCTACAACTTCTTGATGCTCAAAAGGTTTATTTTTATTGACTTGTCTTCTTATTGATATGATATGGTCAAGATCATAGTTGATAACTGGAATAGTCTGAAACCTCATCTCCTTCAGAAAATCTTCCACAAAAGGTACAACAGCTTTACTTTTTATGATGAATGAGCCAACTACCCATGGAAACTTGATCTCCTATGTCTTCTTGAAATTGATAAAGTGCTCATCCTCAACAATGAGATTATGCCTAATCAATTCTAAGGAAAAGATCTTGGGATTTAAGAAAGCTGGTAAAATGTATGGTTGATGAAAAAATCCATAAACTCTGATTACAGTACCCTCTTCCATTAAGAACCAATCTCCAATTCTTTTCTCAGGTGAAAACTGCAGCATTTCCGTCATAAGAGGTAGTACTCTAGGAAACTTCTGTTAGAAAAACACTTTATATACCTTGGACATCAGAAAGTTCATATATTTACAAAAAATCCTGCTCATTTCATCAATGAGAACCATCTCTAGGAATTATAGGTTCTCCTCATTAAAGAATAAGAACATTTTCACCAAATAGAACTGGAATCTGCAAAATCGAGTATTGTGGAATTTCATTAGCTATGAGTGGATACTCTCAGCTAAGAACTCATCAAATTTAAGGTAACCAGACATAATTGACTCAATGGACTCAACTTGACAAGTACTGACTCTAAAAAACATACTCATTAGGGACTCAGTAACATACCTGTTAGTGTCTAGACATAGAAATTGACTCATCAGGAAAATGATAGAATTAGTTTCATCAATAAATAGACTCGAAGCAATAGGACAAGATTAGGTTTGCAAGGATATATCAAGATTGAAACAAGTATGGAAAAATGTTTGTTTTTTCTCAATAGTGGATTCTCTTAATACTTGAATTAAGCTTTCTTAATTAAACTCTTTAGACAGCTAGATGAACTCAGCAGAACATAAAATGTACCTTGAACTACGAGTGGACTGACAAGAAAAAGAATTTTAGAATTAGCCATGTCCATAATCACCCTCTCAAAAGAGGAATAATTACAGGTGCACCAATCAATAAATTCTGGGAAGTTTAAGGTTTGCTCAGTAATGAAAAATTGAAAATAAGACCAAAAAACTCCATGGACATTTGTTCCTTTTTCTTTGAGTTATTTTAACTTGTTTTTCAATAGGTCTACTAGACCAATGGGCATAATAGTATCAAAAATTTCATAATCCTTGTATTCAAAAACCCCCTCTTTTTTCTGATACTCCAATGCTTGAGCCTCCATTCCCTCTACATTGTCCATGTTAAATAGCTTTTGGTAAAATGAAATTGGCCTACCTGGTTACTCGACAAGTGGATAGGATATCCATCTGAGATGGATTCTTCCCCATAGTTGTGAGATCTTTCTTTCCAATGCATATACATACAAATAACCCCTGTCCACGTGCTTTTGATTTTATATTACTTTATTCTCTTATTGGCCATGCATCTTATTCGGTTAAATCCCTTTTTGTCTATGGATCTAGTGTCTTTTATTCTAAGCCATTGATATTGATCACCACTTAACCATGTACTTCTCACTCCCACTATATCTCCCATCCTTATCTCTCTTGTAACTTCCAGCAAAGAAACTAATTTCAACCATAGATCTATTGATTTCAACCATAAATCTACTTATGATTTACACGCCACCATAGATTGTTTCCTTGTTTTAACACCAATGTTCACCTCATAATTGAAATACACCATACTTTAGTAGGTTTATTTTTTACAATTGATCTAATCTTTTGTAAATCTCCACCATTGATCAATTTCCCCTTTTAATATTCTGCTCAACTTCATCTTCACAAAAAGTGTGCATCTTTTCCCAGCGGAGTGATTTTTCAGCGTAGATCTAAACCTCCATAGATATCATCCCTTCATTCCCGATCCCCTTTAATCAATCCTACTAAGGCTCCCATCGATTTTTCTCGGGCATGTTGATTCAGCGAAATCATCCTGGACTGTAGATATCAATCTTATTAAATGTGCACCATTGACTATGCAGGCCCCTTAACCAATCCCATTGGCTCACAAATCTTCCTTACTTGCACACCTTCCATCGACAGAATGAATATGAGCCCTTGATCTATATCGGGCTTCCATCTTGACCGTTAAAACATGTGCTTCATACTACTTTCTGCTGATTTGAAAAATTTTCTCCTTCGTGCATGTTCACCCAGTAAAATCCATATTAGCCATAGATCATTACTCCATCAAGATCTATGTCGTTGATTTGTATCGGATATAAATTTTTCCGCTGATTGGAAAAGTTAATCCCTTCGTGCAAGTCCCATTGGGAGAATCTCTCCTGGTCATATATTTTATTTTCCCATTTCATCTAACTATCGATCTCTGTTGTCCTTTAACCTATTCCGTTGGCGACCAGTTTTATTCCTTTCTCTTAGCTCTTTTTAACGGATTTATCTATAGTCGTTGATCCTTTTCACTGCAGACCTACACCATCACATCTTCCCATGATATAACATAGGAGTGAACTTTTCATACGAAACTTATTTCTAAGGTTAAGCTTAAGATATTTCTCACATATATGATTTCTAAGCTTAAAAATAATCCCCTTCCAACAATTTAAAACCCCTTCTTCATATATTTAGGTCATACGCTGAAACCTTTTAATTCTTACCTTACATCTTCACAGGCCTCCCCCCTTTCCAACTGCTAACCAAAAATGGTGCTAACACAAGGTATACTTTTAGAGTTTGGTATTTTCTCCAAAGCACCTACAGTCATATGGTGTGACAAATAGAGTGACATAAGGATCTCAACAGATCATGTACAAAAGCATAGGACCAAGAACATAGAGATTCACATGCATTATATCCATGGATCAGTGCATGACCAAATCATCTCACTGCAGCATTTTCCATATTTAGAACAAAATACAGATATCTTCACCAAAATATTTACTAGGAATACATTCATTCACCTTATATCACTACTTGGGTTGATTGATGAGATTGTGAAGGCTGATTAGAAAAAAATTCTTATTTTTGTTAATGTCCATGTTTTGAGGGGAGGTTTTTCCCAAGTGTTTTTTCTCTTTCAATTCCATTGTCTTGGACAAATAAAGATGTAAAGGGCGATCTTGGCCTTAGTTGTTGGGACCTATTCTGATATATTTTACATAAGTTAGGTGTTTAGAGCATAATTGACCGTCACATGTTGTTTGACCACCTTGAGCTCCGTCTTACTACTTTTCCACATGCTTTTAGAGGAAAAGGATCTTCCATCCTGTTATTAGCCAAAATGGCACTTCTCCGTCCGAGTGTTGACATGCATTATGTCGACAAACAAAAGGAAAATTAGGATTGAAGTGGCCAAAACACTATATATGTGCATGACCATTGATACATGATCTCCAGACCATCTTGATATATTTTTATTCTGAGTCTAGGGTTTCACACGTGACTATGTGCATTGCAACTTGCATGTCACACACGATTATGTGCATTGCAACCCGTGTGTACCTTGCACACATGAGTTACCTTTGAGAAACAAGCATGTCATACACGCCTTGCTTAACAAATACTCGTGTGTACCTTGTTTAGACCTTAAAAAATATAAATTGTGATTAGATGAGATTAGTTGGGCCTTAATCCATAACTCTCCCAATTTTCTCAACCATCCTAACCTTCGAAACCACTCTATTTCCCAATGTATAAATAGAGGCCTTGGGATGGGGATAAGGAATCAATTTTGGAAGAGAAAAGTTATGTTGGTGGTATACCTTAAGATTCTTGGAGCAGCAGAACTCAGAGTCCTTGGTTGCAAAGGAGTCCTTGTGTCAGAAGCTGGGTTGTATTCTCACCTATTCAGTGTTTGTCAATAAAGAGAATTCTTCTTCCAATCTTTGTATTGTGATTTTCTCATGTATATTAGTTAATTAATAATGTCATTTATATTATTGATATGTGTTTCATCTACCCTCTGATATATATATGTATGAGATATTTCTTGAAGAATCAACTCTTTGCAGGTGAAGAGAAGCATCCCTAGAAGCTTTTGAGAAGATTGAAGTGAGAGAAGATCAAGCTTGGATCAACTATCATAAACCGGGTAAGACAAACTCTCTTCCTATTCTCCTTTCATTTTATGGAAAATTTGATTGTCTGCAAGTCTCATAGTAAGTTGGTAAGCCCAAACCCTAGTTTACAAGGGTGTATTGTCCTATACAACAGAACTGGAGACTCCGTTGGGGATTCCAGCCTGCTATGGGTTCATCCTGTAGGTTCCCTTTACCAGCATTTGTTCTGATCCTGATTCTAAGTGTGGTCCTTTTTATCTTGCTTTTTATTTATAGTAGAGTGTGCCCAAAAGTATGTGCTCATATTTTTTCTTTGAAAAAAATTTAGTAGTACATGCGAGTTGTTGTATAAGACAGTCGCGTATATGACCTTATACACATGGGTTGTTGTATAAGATAGTCACGTGTTGTATGTAGGTTTCCTAAATATAGAGGCACATGTGTCGTGTAGCAGCTTAAAAGTATGATAGGGTTTGCTTGTCCTTGTCTCTTTGAATTTTTTATTTGTTTGGAAGTATTCTATTTATGGCATGGTTCTATGAGACTGAAGTCTGTGTGTCACACTTTTTACTTGTTTTTTCAAGCCTTTGAGTTTTTGTTTGATTTTCTTGCATCTTGTGAAGTGTAGGTGGTCCCACTGCTTGGTCTGTAAGTTCAATTGCTTGTGTCTAGGTCAATGATCAGGGCCTTGGATGCTTTATACTCTGTACTGCATTTTGTAGTGTCAGTTTGTCACTTGTTCTTTGGTGAATCTAGTGGACTCTTTGGGTTCAATAGTTTCTCCAAGTCAAGTTTTTTCCAAGTCTTCTTCCTGATTGGTTGAAGTAGGTCATTTTGGGTCCTTTATACCTCATTTCACTTTTTATATGATTTGATTATTCAAACTTGCTAAAAACTCGCATTTAGTTTCATTATAGTTTTTGAAAATTTTGAAAAAAGTGAAGAAAAACATTTTATACTTTTGCATTTAGTCGTTTCTTTTCAATATTTTTCAAATAAAATTCAAAAATTATAAAAAGAAGTCTTATCTTTCTCGCATTTAGTTTTAAACTCATTAGCTTCTATTTTGCAAAAAGAAAAGAAATTTGGTTTAAGTAGTTACAATTTACTTTGAAATTTGTTTACACATCATTTTGCTTTTTCTTATCTAGTCTATAACACCACATTGTTCCATGCCATTTACCTCTGAGTAAAAAACAACCTTCTAAAATGAACGATATAATTTAAAAATTATTAGTAAGTTTTATTTTATAGGCTCCTACACCAACTAGCTTAGGCTAGACTTGTGGAATAGGGAGTTTCAACTCTCCACAAGTGTTTAAATTTAGACGTAGTTGGCCAATAAATAGGTAAATCCTCTTCTATGTTGATTGTATATGGGAATCTCCTCTCAAACAGGAGTTAAGCATGATGTCGTGTGGAGGCTTGGACTGAGGAGATAACCCTCTGATTCCTTGTCAAAGCGTAGACTAAGGTTTTTGCGCATTTGGGGACTTCTGTCAATACCACCCTTTAGGCCCCATGCGGTGCCGGTGTTGACAGGCTTTCAGGATTTGCTACCTTTCCCATGCATATGAACTAGGATTGCAACTGTCCCCCTAGATTGTAAGTATAGTTTCGGTATCCTTTAGTCTCTTTGACATCTAGGGTTCATACATAGGTACACCGAAAGGATATTTATAGTTGACCTTGGACGGGCTTGGAAGGTAACCCCGGTAGAAGGAATGGGAGGGCAGTGGGTGATTCCTCTACTTGTGCCTAAGAAAATCTATAGGGATGCCAAGTAACTATCTCTCAACTTTCTTTTGGAAAGCATATCTTATACCCTTTATGTATGTTTTGGCTTTAGGAAACTTTGTAGTGATTATTGTGTGGTTTGTTTGTGTTTAGTCTGCCCTAGGGTGTGTGAAGAGTCAATTTTGAATCGTGGAGGACCAATCTCTTAGAAGATCAAGAAGGTTTTGAAACATTCCTCCAGATGCTATAGTGGATCCTCCACCTCCCCCTTAAAGGTGAATATTAGATACAGCTGGTTCTTTTGAACTGGTAGGAATCAGTGAAGTTCCAGGTGAACCAGAACTGAGGAAAGATTAGGTTGATACAACCGCAGTAGAGATAGAAGACTTGTAGGCTCACGAGTTTGCAAGAAACTTTAATTCACCTCTTACTGACTTAAAAGATCCTGTGATCATCCAAGTTCGTCCATTTGATTCACCTGTGATTGGTGTTCCCATGAGCAGACCTATGGCTAGCTCAAGAGAGGGTCCATCTACCCCCATCTCATCTATTCTGGGTGAAGGAGTGCCACCTCCCTGGGTTGGTGCTCCTTGAACAAATACACCTACTACTCCTTTAACTCTAGCTAATCAGGTGGTTCAACCACCAACTTCCACAAATGTAGTAGGCTCTTCTAGTGCGGTGGTCACTGGGATCCCTAGTGCACCTTTTGCTTCACCCTCTTTTGCACACACTGCTCATAGTGGTCTTGTTGGATCCTCTTCATTTGTATAGGGTTTCCCGTGGAATGGGGGGGGAATTCCCCCATACACTCTTTATGTAGGTCCTACACCCGCATATGTGGGAATGCAATTTGGAAATACTAACTCTTATGATCAAGGTTTCCAAACGTCGGTTTCAGCTCCATTCAAGAGCTCTCCCTTTTCGCTTTTTAGCGGAGGGATACCTGCTCCTGGTTTTTAGACTCTAGTCTCAGTTGGAGCATCTCAAACTACATACATTGCACCACACATGAACAATCCACTGGCTTATGGGTGGATTCGATTTCAAAGTAGTCCAACTACTTCACAACTAGTAGCTGGGGGAAACCCCGGCTTTACATTTGGGAACTAGGGGGAAAGTCCTTCTACTTCCTAGGCTCACACTTTTCAGGCTTCGGTTAGGCCCAAACTTCCATTCTTGGCAACTTTAAACTTGCCAAATTTGTCTAAGTTAATGAATGACCTGGTGAAGCATGATGCCACTTGGCCACCTGTCCCTACTAAGCTACCTTTGGACATTCCAAAATTTGAAGGAAAAGTTGGTGAAGACCTAGGGGATCATATCATCACCTTTCACTCATGGTGCTCTTCCAACTCACTAAACGATGACACCGTTCGGTTGAGATTTTTCCAAAGAACTCTGACTAGTGTTGCAGTAAATTGGTACATCGAATTACCCTCTATTATGTTTGAAATTTTTTGGGACTTAGCCAATGTGTTCCTCAACCACTTCCAATATCCTATCCGGCATGATTCTGGTATAGATCTATTGTCCACATTTCTACAGGATAAAGCCCCTCATATTTCATATCACATCCAAGAGGGGTGAAGGCAGAAGAGGCTCATTAAGGCCACTATCCCTCCCAAGTTTTTGTTAGAATGGTTCCTTAAGTCCTTATTGCCATATATATCTAAGTATGTATCCACCTCGAAAGTAACTAATGAGGAAGAGGATATCCTCAGGGCCCAACAACTAGATTTGATATACTCTCAGTCTGATATACTATATGGAATCATCCCTGATGCACCGCGGCCAACACATAGTGTTGAGAAACCTAAGCCTGGACCCCATGCTGATGGTGTGGTTGGTTTAGTCAAATCTCCCACTGTAGATTCTTTGGAAAAACAACTCCATGAGTTTTCTATTAAACAGTCTATAGTAGAGGCAGCAAAGGGTTCCCCCTCACCCCAAAACACAAATGTTTTTTCTCAATCCTCCAAAAAGGGCAATCAGTATCCCGATGGGGAAAATAAAAAGGGGAAGAAAGGTGAGGGAAACCAAAACAATCCTAAACCCATGAATAATTATGATGAGGGGAAAAAAGAGAAGAAGAATGTGAAATTTCCATGTAAGTTGTGCTAGGAAAATCACCTGACCCATCAATGCCCTCTTATAGATCAATCTCAAAAGTTACTCAAAATTCAACAACCAGCTATCCTAAAGGATCCATTTCCCGAAGGACAGAATGCAGCTTCAGTTTCTATCATAGCTGGGGGCACTCCTAATTCCCCTGACCAAAACTATATCAACATGGTTCGATCCTATACCTTGCTCTAGAATAGAAACAAGAACTATGAGATGGAGGCTCCGGAGAAGGGTAAGTCTATAGGTGAAACTTCTAACCCTCTCATAATCAAAAAACCTGTCGAACTATGTCCAAGATACTGAAAGGTGTCTTTAAGAAAGCATTGCATAGTCCCAAAGCGAGGGATGCATCCAATTACTCTGTAGTTGAATATTTATCCCAAACCCCTTGTACGATGTCATCTTTAGAGGTGCTACAGAGTTTTCCCACTCAACAAGATGCACTCATAGTAGCCTTAGGTAGTATGGATTTGTCGAGTCTTATGGCGAAGTTTAATTTGTTTGATGTCAAAATTCTCCTGCCGTATCATGTGGCTTTGTCAATAGATGTCATCCATGGTGGAAAAACCATTGGAAGGTCATTTGTTGATGAATATGCTTCCACATGTGTCATGTATTTGTCTTGGTGGAAGGATCTTAGATCTCTAGAGCTAGTTCCATCGAACACCTTACTTACTGCTTTCGATGGAAGGTCATTTCATCCACATGGTATCCTACCATCCTTTGAGATTAAGCTGGCAGGGAAGGCCGTGTCTATTGAAGCAAAGGTGATTGATGCCACATTGGATTATCACTTACTTCTTGAGAAGTTGGACTTATGCCATGTATGTCATTGCCTCAGTTGTTCTTCGAGTGGTAGTGTTTCCGCACGAAGGAAAGTTGTTTACTATTGACCAACTTAGTTTCACTCGGAAGGGATGTATGGAAATTAATGAGTCCACCGTGCCATTGGTTGATTAGGTCAAACCTGTGTCAGGGAGCTTAGGGGTTGGAATGTATTCATCGTTAATGAGCACATTCGATATCCCAGCCCCGATAAACTACTTAGTTTCTACTAGTGTAGGGAAGTCTATTGCAATGGTTGTCGATAGAACGGATCCTTCCTTCCCGTCACGAACCTGAAGTGCCCTTATTGGTAGTGGAAGTAGCCTATCCATCCATTGTTAACACCAATGTTGATCCCATTTCGGTTCCTTCTACAGTCTTAGAGGAGCTATAAGAAGCCTATTTGCCTGCTTAGGTAGAAAACTCTTTGTATACTAATGATTGCTTAGACATGGTTTTGCCTTCAAACGAATCCGTTTTGGAAGCTATGAGTGGGTGAGATAAGATCTGTGAATATATTCACCATAGATTCTAATTTGTTTCAGAGTTAAGTAGGATTTAAAATCAATATTTCCATAGAAAAATTTTGAACATAGAAGCAACTCTTTAATAGACTTAACCATTGCAATAGATGCCAAGGAATGGGTTCTTTCCTCTACCAAGAAGTCGCTCATCATGATCTGAATTGATGTGCGAATGAAATGAAAGAGCATATGTATATATATTCACATGCGCATATATATTGCAAGAAACATAGTGATACATTAAAATTAGATTCTATTAAATAAATGAAACAAGACAAACAATAAAATAAAAAACAGCTAGAATGGTGGTATCTATATCTTTGAGAAGAGAAGAAGTGGCTATGCTCATTCATGAAAAGATAAATAAAAAAAGAGGCTGAAAGGGACAATTTATCATAAGAATGAGGGTGAGAAACTTGAACATCCAAAAACCTAACCCTAGGTGATGAACCATCAGAAAGTTCATCGCCCCAAAGTGGTTATTTGAATCATCAACTTCCCAGGGTCATAGATTTTTGCATGTGATATTTGTTTGGGGCGCTCTGTGGACTATTGGAAATATCTATCCAAGGAGTGAAATAGTGGGCCATGACCATAAAACATACTATGGCTACTTTTGGGTCGCTATGAACCCAAAAAACATCATTTAAAATGCCCCTAAAAGTTCAGGATCAGAAAACTTTAGAAAAATTTCCAAATTTCCAAAATGTTTTGAGCCAATGGAATGGGTGGGTGGCCACCTATATCTATTTAGATCAGTACTCACCCTTTAGGAATAAATTGTATCTATTGCATTGATTTCCCCATCAAATGGTGAAA
This sequence comes from Pseudotsuga menziesii, assembly GCA_001517045.1. Taxonomy (NCBI): domain Eukaryota; kingdom Viridiplantae; phylum Streptophyta; class Pinopsida; order Pinales; family Pinaceae; genus Pseudotsuga; species Pseudotsuga menziesii. Next base: position 10,469 of record LPNX010583643.1, on the reverse strand, counting down.
CTTCTACTAAACTTGACTCCTAGTGAGTGACTTGCCTTGGTGGAGTAGTCGCCCTGCTTTAACTACCTGATATACTTGGATATTCTATTGGTGGGTGTCATTAACCTATGCGTCCATGACCTGATAAATGGTTTCCTATTCCATGTATTTAAGATTAAGCTCTGTAGGTGTCAACTCCTCTTCCACATCTAATGTGTCCAACAATGGTGGAAAATATGGGTGAAGGAGCTCCACTTTAAATACTGGTTTCATGGTAAGGAATGGAGGAATGTTTAATTCGAAGGAGGAATTCTCACTGAATACCTTGGTAATGGTGTCCAGTCCATATCAAAGTGGACAAATCTTGTGATGGGGTCCTATGAGCCTCTCTTTCTGCAAATGCAACCAAACCTTCTCATCCACCCGGAACTTTTGTACTGGAACCCGATGTTGGTCATATCACTACTTATATTTATTATTGTATTTTCCCAAAATTTCATGGACCTATTGGTGGATCTGATGGATACGTTCAACAAATATGGTGTCCTTATCATCCTCAGCATGAGCATGGAAAGACTCCTCTCATGTGGATGCAATGGGCGGAGCTACATCAATTGGGTCCAGTGGTTGGAACCCTAGGCACACCTAAAAAGGGTTAGTAGAGCTATGAAAGGATATGTTATAGCTATGCTGAAAATATCAAAGGATTTCATCTCATGTGTGGGGAAGTTTAGAATTGTAAATTCTCAGAGTATGCACAATCATCTGGTTAACTACCTTTGTTTTTCCATCAATTAGGCGGTGGAAGGAAATCGATTTGGTAAGCTTGGTATCCATCAATGACCATAGGTTGGACAAGAATATGTCAAGGAACATGCTGTCATTATCTAAAATAATAGTATGTGGAAATCTGAAATGAACCCAAACACGCCCAAAGAATATCTTAGCAGTAGAATCGACGGATATGTTCTTCTTGCAAGCTATCATAATGGCCATCTTAGAGAAGTCATCCATGTCCACAAATACAAATTCATTACTATACTTGGTTGAATGTAGTCCTAACATGTAATATATGGATATGGATTCCCATGGACCTATGGGAGAAGGCATAGGCATGTATAATACCTGCTTCTTGATGGAAGGTTTCACGATGGCATAAGTAGTGCAGGATTTGATATATATCGACTGACATATTATCGAATATTGGGATAATAAATTACTTCTGCAATACCATCACTTTCTTTTCGATTCCAAAGTGCCCTTCCCTAAATGTAATGCGCTTCCCAAATTAGCTTTGCAAATTTGATTGGAGGAACATAGAGATGACCCAGGTGACAAAGAAATCCTTCCTAGATATGAAAGTCTCCAACTGGTGTGCATGCACATATGGCTTGATATATGGAAGTGAATTCAGGATCATTTTCATATATTCTAGGCCACCTAGAGGTCTCGTGGCGATAAGAGTTGAGAAATGTAGTTAGTGCTGCTACTGGAGGTCGACTAAGGAAATCGGTGACTTGATTTGTGCTTCCCTTATTATACTTAATATTTAGGTGGAATTGCTGCAAGTAGGTATACCACTTTTAGCGGTGATTATTCTGTAACTTTCCTTGCATATGCATGAGATTTAGAGGCTTGTGATCAGTGTGGATGACCGTCTCTTTTCCTAGGATGTAATGCTTCCATTGGTGGAAGGCTTGGACAATGTAATACATTTCCTTGTAATAGGTGGGGTACCTGCATAATGTATTTAAAAGTGTCTCATAGTGATACTCCACTGGATGTCCATGCTGAGTGAGGACTACACCAGCAACATAGTCCAAACCATATATCTCAATCTCAAATGGATGTTGCAGATCTAGTAAGGTCAGGATGGGTTACAGACATAATTGTTGCTTCAACTCCTCAAATGCTTGTTTTTGTGGCTTGGACTAGATGAAATTGGCACTAGATCCTTCTTTGGTCACCTAGATAAAGGACCAAGCAATATTAGAATCCCAACACAAATTTGTGATAGAAGCTAGCAAGGCCTAGGAAGCTACGAAGCTCTATGAGAGTTGTCAATATCATCTAGTCATGAATGGATTGGATCTTGGTTGAACCCACATGCACACCATGTTGATCCATGATGTATCCTAAATATTGAATCCTATCCATTGCAAATGAGCATTTATCTATATTGGTGTATAACTTGTGTTGTTGTAGGGTGTGGAGGACCTAGTGGATATGTTGCAAATGTTCTACCCATGTTATGTTGTAGAAGAGAATATCATTTAGATATATGACCAAAACAAAATTGGTGAATGGCCATAGAATATTGTCCATGTTATAGTGTGATTTTCCACAACTAATACATCATGCTTTAATGGCCTATCCCTATCCCTATGCAGACTCCTTTTACCCCTTTTGCTCACTATTACCTTGATGCTCTAGCAAAACCTTCCAAAATATATTTTATATGTATACACCAGTCACATGTCTACAACCTGCATATACACAGCTTGCACCATTGTCACCCACATACATCGGGATTTATACTAAAAAACTTAAAAAAATATTTGGAGTTTTCCCCATCAAGTACCAAATGACTTGATCCTTGTCCTTCCATATGCCAAAAAAATCTTTATTTCAACCCTTCACTTCCCATTAAGGGGCTATATATAGAGATACTATGAAGCATTGAAGGAGGAGAACTTTGGAGAACAAACATACTATAGGAATTGTGCCCCATTCTTATATACTTGAGTCTACATCCCTTTGTCCATGAAACAACCATTAGCGTTATTTCCCAATATTTCCTTTATCTTTGTGAGCTTTCCTTTGTATGGAGGATTGAAGTGGTGGAGGTCTAATTGGAGGGACTCGGTTTCTCGATTTTGACAAGGTGCCAAGACAGGCTGTCATTTGTATCTCTGTTAATATTAAAAGAAATATTGTTTTCTCGTCCATTTCATGTGTAATTATGAATATTCTTATCCATGGATGTAATTACTTGGTTTATGTATTGGAATGTAACATGCTAGATTAGATTCTAACGCTTTACATATATCATGCTTGTATATCTTTTTATTGTTGAGGGAAATTTGTAGGTACAAGTTTGATTGAAATCTCAATGGGGATCTACTTTGAATGTATGGAATAAGGTACACCTCTTGTCCCTTAGTGGTAGTTTCGTTTATATATTTAGCATGCTTGGAAATGGGTTTATTTTCGGTGTGATTTTGTCTATTGTGGTCCACCCCAAGCGATAGGAGCTCTTCTCTGTAACATAATTGGCTACTCCATTGCATATATTTCATTTTTGTTAGGGGTTTGGTGCATTTTTTTGCTCGATTCGCTCTTTGTTTCTCCCAATTTATGTGTCTCATTTGGTAGTATGTCCATTCATTAACAATCCCCTAGAGTGGTTTGATCCTTGGCTTGCTTTTCACCACCTCTGTCTTTTTATACCCAGGTTAGAGAATATACAGTCATGTATATACACATGTTGTATTCTACCTAGTCGTGTAAATACACTATTGTTATTTGAACATTCATGTACATCCTCCCTTTTGGTTGAGTTCTTGATGTGTAAACTTATTGGGTGGGTTGTGAGTGTGGCTAGGTCCTCCTAGGTACCAATATTGTCTGTTGACTTCTCCCTTTATGACTATAAACCCCTTTTTTTATTATTTTTCATTCTTTGAAAAATATCTTTGTGAGTTATCTCCTTTTTTATGTTTCCATTACTGAACTAGTCTTTTAGTCTCATTGTCTTTCTTGGCTTGTGTTTTCTTCTTGCAGCAAAGACTAATAATTTTAATGACTTTTATTACATTTTCATACAAATAATTCTATAGTTGCATATTTTCTTGCATCTCACATATGCACTTAGGAGATACTTACATTGGGTTGCTTGGCAGAGAGTAGTTTTCAGTCTTTCATATAGGAAGGATTGCATCGAAATTTGAAAATGAATGGAAATTTGTGCATTACATGTAGTGGAATACCCCATTTTTCAAGTTTAAAAACAATGTTGCACTTGGAATTGCTTTTTAGGTGTGCATATTTACTTCATTGTTGAGTAGTAACATCACTAGTTGCACATTCATTACCCTTGATTAATCACACCCATTAAAATTAATGCTTAAAATAAAATCGATTACACGATTTTATTTGATAGAGGTGCACCAAGAAGCTTAGGATTGTAGAGTCTTGGAATAAGGTGTCGTGAGTAAATATTTCCAAGACTATGAAACAAAACAACTAGGTGTCTATCCAGGTGAGAAGTGAAATCCTTGGTATAATTAGTGTTCTCAAGAGGCTCCTCTTACACGGGAGTTAAGCACGAGGAAGTGCACACATTAGTGGTGTGGATAACCCCCTAATACTTTTTGTTGAGCGACGAAGATATTTTTAGGATCTTATCCATATCTGGGGGATTTTAAGGTACCTTTGGTGCTTTAGAGCTTCAAGCTTTGTTACCTTACCCATATGGTATATCCTGCCCATGACTTTCCACCTGAGCATTGGTTATATTGGGGTGACCTTAGTTTCATTACCTAGGTATTGTAGGGGGTACTTGTAGAGGTTATTTCGTGAGTGTCTCGTCCAAGTAGGGGTTGGACAACATAGTCACTATATGCATTGAATCTAAGGGCCACTATAATTGGTTACACAAATCCTCTTGCAGTGTATGGGAGTCTCAGGGCTCTGCTAGACGAGACATACCTACTGCATTTGGGATATCACTTATCCTCCCTCTTTGCTTGTTTGCATCTGACCTAGTTTTACTTAGGGGTGTACTCTATTTGATCTAGTTGGATTTAGGGATCACAATTAATTAAATCTATTTGTGTTTCATTAAGTTCAAATCCTTTTAAATTCGGCATGCAAAACATCACTACTAGAATTCTGTCACCCGCTCCAGGTTCTAGTGCAGACTTTGGTGTTGTAATAGGGTCACCACAACCCCTTATCTTGTGCATAAATTCGAGAGTGGTAATATTCCTCCTTTTACTCCATTTGTCAGGACATTCCCACCTTCTTCATCCGTTATTTACATTAGTGTTCAATCCTCTTGTGGTGGTAGTGAATACGTGAGCATTGGGTCTACACCTTACATTCCTTTTTATGTCCCATCGTCCACTGCATCATTTCATTAGAATGTTTTTCTCATGATCAAACCTATGTATATCCTATAGTTTGGGTTCTCTAATGACTTTGTGCAACTATTTTTGGACTAATGTCGTTGTGTAGGGCCCAATTTTTGGTGCACTTTCACTGAGTTTTAGCTCATTCATCTCTATGATAGGTATATTACTAAACTATCCTTTCAAGTAATGAATGAATTGATCCTTGGCCTTCCATATGCTAGGGAACACTCCATTTAGACCCTTCACTTCCCATTGGGGGGGATATATATTGAGCTACTATGAAGCATTGAAGGAGGAGAACTTTGGAGAGAAAAAATACTATAGTAGAATTGTACCCCATTCTTATATATTTGAATCTGCATCCCTTTGTCCTTGAAGCAACCATTAGTGTTATTTCCCAAGATTTCTTTTATCTTTGTGAGATTTCCTTTGTTTGGAGGATTGAAGTGGTGGATTCCCAGGTGGAGGGCCTCGATTTATCAATTTCGATGAGGTGCAGACATAGGTTATCATTTGTATCTCTATTCATATTAATAGAAATGTCCATTTCTCATGCATTGCATGTTTTATTATGAATATTCTTATCCATGGATGTAATTACATGGTTTATGTATTGTAATGTAACATTTTAGATTAGATTCTAATGATTTACATATATCATGATTGTATATCTTATTGTTGTTGGGGGGAATTTGTAGGTACAAGTTTGATTGAAAGCTCAACGAGGATCTACTTCGAACGCCCGGAATAAGGTACGCCTCTTGTCCCTTGGTGGTAGTTTCATTTATATATTTAGCATGCTTGGAAATGGGTTTATTTCCAGTGTCATCCTATCTGTTGCAGTCCACTCCAATCCATAGGATATCTTCTCCATAATAGTCCATCATTCTCATGAAATTTATTGGATCATTCATTAAGACAAAAGGCATGACCAACCACTCAAAAGGCCTTCCTGAGATTTGAAAGTAGTATTCTAGACATTTTCATGCTCAATTTGCACCTGGTGATAACCAAACTTCAGATCAATTTTGCTGACATATTTGGAACCCTTGAGCTGGTCAAGAAGTTGATATATCCGGGGAATGGGATAGCAATTTCTAATTGTGATCTTGTTTAGATCTTGGTAGTAAATACAGAGTAACCATTTCCCATCTTTCTTTTGTACCAACACAATTGAGCTCCTACAAGGTGAGGATGTAGGTTGAATGTGACCCTTTTGGATTAATTCTTGAATTTGGCGGTTGCTTTCCTCATTCTCCATGAGGAAATGCATGCATACCGGACCATTTTATAGAGGAGCACCGAGGACCAAATCAATTGAGTGCTTCTACTAGAAATGCAATGGAACCTTAGTAGGGGTGGTGAAGATATATCTTTATGCTTCCACTCTCTTGTCCTCCTACTTATGTTGTATGGAGAAAATTTGAGTAGAGATGGTGGTTTTTGTTGTGATCTTTTTTTCCCCTTCAAAAAGAATCATAAAGAGAACAAATTTCCCTATCTGGGACATTACCTTTCCGCACCACTTAGATATGATGAGAAACAATGTTGTAGTGGGAATTGTCTTCGGTATCCTGTAGATTTGCTTCCCCAAATTAATAATGACACTCCAATATCTAGACTCGTACATAGAATGATGTTTACACATATATGGTTTTCATAGAAGAACATCACAAAATTCGAGCATAGAAACATCACACATTACCTCATCTTTGAAGGGATTCATGTCATCGGATAGGAATCATTGTTGACTGGCATGAATGTCTTGTCCCTGACTCAACCATCCAATGGTGTATAGTTGAGTATGTGGAACCATTGGTAGCTTAAATATTTTGATGACCTCAGATTATATGAGGTTCTTCTGGATACCAGTCTCAATAATAAAATATAGTGGGTTCCTCTACATCCACAATTGTGAATGAAAGAGGCACTTCCCTTCTTTTGGAACCTCCAACTATTCTAGTTGGATATTTGTGGTTGAAATGGTGGGACTGGGTTCTACATCAATGACCCACTTTACCTTTTCTTTTTATCAATAAGATTCTGAACCAAATTTTGGCTTTGGGGATTTTGTCTCATCCAACAATGATTTTTTTGGGTTGCATTCATCAGTGTTGTGCTAGGGGATTTTGTGAACTCACACCACTTTTTGGTGTCCTTCTTTGATTTCTAGTTACCCTTCTTTTCATACGGCTTGGGTTGGTTGTCAGTGTTTTTGTCATCCTTTATCTACCCTTTTATTTCTGAGTTAGGATTTCCTTTATCGGGATTCTACTCTTTATTTACAAACCTAAACTCCCATTTATTCTTCTTCTTAAAAAATTTCTCAATATTGATAGTGTACCGATAATTGGCTCCGAATGAAGATATGTCCAAGAAATACATATCTGTACGAATGTACCTATGTAGGACATTGTGGTACTTTAGGACCAAGTGACGATCAGATTCTTTAATACCTAGTTTTAAGCACAGGGTATGGAATATGTTGGTAAACTATAACACTATCTAGTCCCTTTCCTAGCGTAAAATTGTCCACCTAGTGTAATGGTCATCATAGTTTCTGACAGGATAGAATTCCTCCTTGATGACATTGACAAAATTTTCCCAAGTGGGTTATGTCCTAAATATTTTGTCGTTATCCCTTGCATGCCTCTCATAGTACCCAACCCACCAAACTTTGATATGGAGAATGGATCTAAGGAATGCGGAGGTGATATTTTCACTATCAGAAAATTTTTGAGCAGAGAAGTAACTCTCTTACATAATTAACCATATATCCAAAGAATCTACATCTATATTTTTTTCAAACAAGGGTATCTCAAAGCTAACTTGTACCTTGAAGGGATTCGCACCTCTGAAACGGTTGCTCATCGAGGGTGCATCCACTGTCGTGGGAATCCGTCAAAGAATCTAGGAAAAATTATACATCATCTTGTTCCTATGTCGTACGAGGGATTCCTTGAGCAACAACTTAATAGGATCTCCTAATCCATCCTCTCACTTTTCTTCTCCCTCCACGTGAGGATTCTTGGGCGGAATAAAAATAGTTAGAATGATGGTAGCTATATCTCTAAGAAGAGGTGTGGTGGATATGCTCATTCAAGACAAGATGAATACAAAAATTTGGTGGATTTCAATACTCTTTTACAAAAAAACCTAACTGAATATCTCATTCTTCACATAAATTAAAATAATCTCTCTCTGTCATCATAAGTAGAATCAAATCCACTTTCAAAATTCATTATGGCTCAACTCTCTTGCATGGGTCTGTAACCAACTAACCATTGGGAAACCCTATCCAATAAATTTTAACAATTTCCATTAGTAAAGTGTCATTCTAACAAATAACCGAATTTTATTTTCTTTCTTTATATATATATATATATATATAAGGGCTTGATGTCATAGGATAGGTGACACGGTTGACTGATGCAGATGTCTTGTCCCTGACTCATCCATCCAATGGTGTATTGTTGGGGGTGTGGAACTATCGGTAGCTTCAATTTTTTTGTGAACTCAGTTGATATGAGGTTCTTATGGATACCACTGACAACAATAAAATATAGTGGGTTCTCATACACCCATAGTTGTAAATGAAAGAGACAATCCCCTTCTTTTGGATCCTTTGGCTCTTGTGGTTGGATCTTTGCAGTTGAGATGGTGGGACTAGGTTCCACAATAATGACTCGCTTTACCTTCTCTTATTCTCAGTCAAAGTCTGAAATAGAGTCCTAATTTGGGGATTTTGTCTCATCCAACAATGATTTTTTTGAGTGGCATTCATCAATGTTGTTCCAGGGGATTTTGTGAACTCACACCACTTGCTGGTGTCCTTCTTCGATTTCCCATTACCCTTGTTTTCCTGTGGCTTGGGTTGGTTGTCAGGGTTTTGTCTATCCTTACTCTGTCCTTTTCTTTGTGATTTAGGGTCTCCTTTGTCATGCTTCTACTTTTTATTTGGAAACCTAAAGTCCCATTTATTCTTCTACTTAAACTTTTTCTCAAACTTGATAGTGTACCGATAAATGGCTCCCAGTGAAGATATGTCCAGGAATCCATCTTTGTCTGAATGTACCTATGTAGGCCACAGTGGTAATTTAGGACCAAGTGTTGTTTAGAATCTTTAATACCTAGTTTTAAGCATAGGGTAAGGAATATGTTGGTAAAATATGTCACTGTCTGGTCCCTTTCCTAGTGTGAAGTTGTCCACCTAGTGTACTAGTCATCATGGTTACCGATAGGGTAGAATTACTCCTTGATGACATTGAAAAAGAATGCCCAAGTGGGTTATGTCCTGAATATTTTAGTTTTGTCCCTTGAATGCCTCTCGTAGTACCCATCCCACCATTATTTGATATGGGGAAGGGATTTAAGGAACACAAAGGTGATCTTTTCACTATTAGAAAAAAATGAACATAGAAGTAACTCTTTAATAGACTTAACCATTGAAAAAGATGCCAAGGAATGGGTTCTTTCCATTCCTTCTAAGGAAACTATGAAATTAACATGTGGTGTTTTCTATGAATTCTATATATCATTTTGTATTCACAATTGTGCATCTTATGAACCCAATTTTGTCTACTGCCGTAGGTATGTAATCCTTTCTATGACATTTTTCACAGAATAAATGTGACATTGGTGATAGAGTTTGTGCTTGTGATACCTCCCAGTGTATCTAAATTTATAATTGGTGTGATGTATCCCTATAATTTGGATGTCGATGCATTTTATCTCTAGTAGAGTCTTCCTAGTGGATATATTTTTTGTTGTGTGTCATAGTGGTGGAGAAGTTGATGGATTTTACCGTGTATGATCATGTGATGACATATAAATTTCATGAAGATGTTGATGTATATGTAACTTCGGAATGTATTCTTCTATGTATCTTATGTATTGTAACCCGATGTTTATTCCGGGATGTTTATATTATGTATTTGAGTCATGTGGTCATGCCCCGATGTTCCGATCGGGAGGATTAATAATGTAAACAAGTCATATCAAGTCATTAGGTAAGTCCCCACAGTTTAGGGGCACTTGGGTTATTATACACTAATTAAGGTGTAGGCTCAAGTAATTAATTATAAGTTAAGCCTACATGGTTGAGTGCACTTCAAGTCAATGGAAGAATATAAATAGAGAGTGAGAGTCTCTCTATTTATCACTTGTGAATCACATCACTTGCTCTCTCAAGTGTGGCGCACTTTTGGAGAAGGAAATTCTTGGGCTTGACAGAAGACAGAAGGCTGTTGTTATGTTGGGAGGTCATATTACTGTTTTGGGATCACATCTTGTGGTGATACTATCTTAGAGGAAGTTGAGGGGTTTTCTCCATTTATGGTTTCCCCTCCTAAAATC
>LPNX010583635.1:98167-138180 GCA_001517045.1 Pseudotsuga menziesii | reverse complement strand
ATGATGGATCGATCAGCTTCGAATGATCTGGAGATATGCATCACATTATGAACCCCCTGCATAATCCTGCGTAGTTAATGATATGGTGCTTCATAACTTGCTTTCAGTAGTAAACCGACATTAAACTTCATGATGGTCATATGAGACGCGCTCTGATCTTCTCCTTGGCGGCAAAACACACAGGCTCGCTTGATGTGAAGCTTGAGTACGGACACGTGCTCTCTTTTTTTAATTTTTTAATGAGATCCCTTTTTTGGCAGCTAACATAACTTAGCTTAATCCTTCTAGCTGCCAAGACTGGGCTCTTTTGGCAGCTAATGTGAACTTGAACTTTAGCTTGATTCTTCCAGCTGCCGAGACTGCACTCTTTTGGCAGCAAATGTGAACTTGAACCTTAGCTTGATTCTTCCGGCTGCCAGAACTGAGCTCTTTTGGTAGCTAATCTAGCCTCTACAAAACAGAGTTAGCTACCACAACCTGTCTTTCTCAAAATTTGAAACTAAGACTCAAATAAATTGGATTTTTGACTTAGTAATGAGAACAAGGATCTCATTATTGACTCGAAAAAATTTAAAAATAAAATTTTGGACTCAAACCTATCACCTAAAATAATAGAAAACCGAATGGTTATTTTAGGAGATAACAACTTACTTAATGGTTACTTGATCTTAGTTGGATGAACCACACATATCATAATATCACATAGGTGAACCACACATATCATGTTCCAAAATCAAGTTAACCATATATGTATAAATTTGAACCTTGCTTTATATTATATATGTATACAAATAATGTTACAAAAATTGGCATGCCCCATGGCCATAATACAAAATAGTGGATCAAACTGTACATTGTGTGTATACAATTTTTTTTTACAAGTATGTATCCCCCCTATACATTTATTCTATTTATCCCCCCCTTATTCTAAGAAGTCTAGCTTTCTTTTCTAGCTGCTCAGTGGTGATCCCCAATGCTGAACAAGAGGGACAGGTCACATTAGCAGAGACTGCAGCCAAACCAAGATTTGTAAGTTAGTTTACCAATCTATAAAAATTCTATGTACATGTGTTCAAATTCCAAACCAATATAACATTTTTACTTACTGTACGTGAGTAAGTTATGGTGGGTCGTGGTGCCTCACTAGCAGCGACCCCGATTGGGTGCTTTTCAAGCACCACTTGCTCATTATCAAGCTGCATAAAATATATATATGTCAATGTTAGATAATAAAAAGACAATGAGACATATATAATACATGGACGAAAAATGATGTTTTCAAAAAAAATGAAACATACATGAACCTGGGGGGAGAGGTGGGTCACCAACAACTTGGATTTGGTGCTCTTCAAGCACCACTGGCTCACTAGATTCCTGCATAAAGTAACATATGTCAATGCTAGCAAATAAAAATAAAACGAGACATATACTACATGGATGGAAAATGATGTTTTCAAAGAAAGTGAAACATACATGTACCTGGGGGGGAGAGATGGGTCACCCAAAACCTGGATTTGGTGCTCTTCAAGCACCACTGGTTCAATAGATGCCTGCATAAAGTAACATATGTCAATGTCATATAATACAAAGAAAATGAGACATATACAAGATGGACGGTAAATTATTTTTTCAAAGAAAGCGAAACATACATGTACCTGGGGGGGGGAGAGGTGGGTCACCCAAAACCTAGATTTGGTGCTCTTCAAGCACCACTAGGTCAATAGATGCCTACATAAAGTAAGATATGTCAATGTCAGATAATACAAAGACAACAAGACATATACACGATGGAAGAAAAATGATTTTTTCAAAGAAACCGAAACATTAGAGGAAATTTCAACTCAAGATGGGCCTCCTAAGGAAAATTAATAAAATAATATTTATTAACTTTGGAGGAAGAAAAAAAAACTACTTTTTTGTTCATATTTTCGACATATCTCTTTGTTTTTTTACTCAAATTTCGATCGGGAGAGCTCGTTGGATGCGAAGTTCTGCATCCAGTGAGCTCTCTCGATCGAAATTTGAGTAAAAACACAAGAAGATATGTCGAAAATATGAACAAAAAAAGTAGTTTTTTTTTATGATACCTATCTCCAAATTTATATTAAAAAATTGTTTAAGAGGTGCTCCCTTTTTTAATTTTAAAGAATTTTGATTGGCTAATACATGATGACATGGAATTTGTATTAATTTTGGAAGACCCATTTTAAATTGAAATTTCCTCTAATGCATACATCTACCTAGGGGGGGCGAGGAAGGTCCCCAATCACAAAGTTCATTCCGCTGGCATAGATATCCTGCTATGTAACAAAACATAAACATACAATTAGAAAATTTCGAATCATTAAAAGCATACATGTTGAATTATTAAAAGCATAATTAAAAACATAATTAAAATTATACCTGTCCAGGAATCTTCCCTTACATGCGAGGGACTTGGCTGAGATTCCACAAACTCATCCTGCCCACCTTGCATAAAACATATTGTATCCAGATTAGGACGTATTGAATGTTGCAATCTCTACTATAAATATGTAAATAATGATGTCAAATTAAAAAGTAAAGTTCTTACAGCTAATGGTGAAGCACCAAAACCAAATGCAGTGTTAACCGCTGCATCAATGTTATCAACATCAATCATCGGACTATGCGAATATGGGGTGTGATGGGACACCAGCTGCATATTTGTTCACATAATTTGTTAGATAATTAAATAGAAATCAATTACAAAACAATTTAAAATTGTGATATAAAACAAAATATATTATGAAAAGAATGAGTTATACTTGCATATCGAAGTAATCCATCGTCCCAGAAATATGAAGCAGGCCCATAGAATATGCCTCCACACATCGTGAAAGGGTGTGGAATAACACAACGCTCTAAACCCTCTGCGTCTCCAGTGCGACCTATACCTCGAGTACGATCTGTAGACCTAGTATGTGGATCCTTAGTGTGGGATGGGCTAGCCTCAAAAGTGCCAGCCCATTGGCCTAGATTGCCTTGGACAGTAGTCCGATGTTGAAGCAATGTATCTTCCAAGTCGAATAAGGCCTCCTGTGTATCATAAATCATAGCACCCGCATGAGGATATACTCGAAGGGGTTTTGGTGTGTGTGGAGGGCATGGCACATGGTTAGGATCAGTCCTAGCCCCTTCCCTATCTTGGGGCATCCCATGACCCACACCCTAGAACTATAAAATATCAAAATAGTTAACATGTTTCCCCAAGATAAATTATGCATACAACTTCCTCAAGAAATAGAATGGGATGTCTCTATTCCCATGAGGGTCTTCATCGAAGACCATGTACCAGCAATCCATCCAATTGGATTTCACATTTGGTTCCACGCACCAGTTTATGGAAATGTGTGCTCGACTGGTGGGTGGAACCAATCCGGTGCTAGAGTTCAGGAATAATGAAAAAAATTGGTCTTTGGTTATCTTTAGTTTTTTTGATGTCTTTATAGCTCAAACCATCAGAATAATATTGCCTCATGGATTCTCTGTACAAGCTAATGTTGTACAGAGCTCCCTAGGCATTAGAAATTGTGTGTGTTATGGTATCCAATGCCTCGGCTAATGATTGTCTCAAATGGTCCCCCTTTCTAAACAATGAGCTAAGGCGCCTCAATGCACCCAAACGATTTAGAATCTCTAAATTTTGGTCTTGTTCCCCCTCCATGTTTGGGTTTGTGTTCGCGTTTGGGTTTGTATTTGAGTTTGTGTTTGGGTTTGGTTCTTAGTTATTAGTGGGTTCATTTTGCATATTATCTTCAACATTTCTGTTATCTATTAAGATTAAAACAACAAATAAAAATTGTTTTAATATATCATTGTTTGATTTAATTCAATTTTTTATTATTAAATTCGTTTTAAGAAATATAAAAAATTTAAAATTAACAAAAACAAACAAAATTTGAAAGAAATTGTGAAGAAATGAGTACTTACCTTCCATTGGAACCCAATTTTGAATTGGACCTTGCAAATTATCCTCCAAAGGCGCCTCCAAATTGTCAAACTCAAATCGCTGGTGTGATTTTTCATCAGTGTGATTTTTTGCTGTCCCGATATCGCAGCCTTCACTATGCAAATAAGAAATTGAGGCTGTGGGCCTATATTTTTTTTTTTATGGTTTTACAAATTGCAAGTGCAATATATTGCACTTGTGATTTGTAACTCTTAAAAAACGCAAGTGTGATATATCACATTTGCAATATTCGCTAACTAACCTTAGCCTCGATTTGGCTCAGGTTTTTCCGAACGTAGCATCAATAATGCATATTCGTTATAGATTTACATTTTGGATGTGCATTTTCGCTTTCTAAAGTGGCACTAAAAAGTGGAACGAACTTCGTGCGAGCGCCCTAATGTTGGTCAGTTGAATGAGTCTGTTTGTCATTGATGGAACATGGAGTTTACTATGTAAACATTCCATTGATGTAAACATACTTTCAAAGCTATCGAAGTTGAGTCAATGCCATTGATGTAAACATACTTTCAAAGCTATCAAAGTTGAGTTATCAAAAACATGATTCGCATACTTTCAAAGCTATCAAAGTTGATCTATCCAACACATGATTCCAACATGTTAAGCCATCAAACAATATGTTTCCAAAGTTCATTTCTAACATAATTTTGAAATGTTAAATCTGCTAAATATTGGTGCCTCATCTTCTTTGCAAGAACCTAGAAATGATTAACACAGCCTAGAAATTCATATTCTTTGCAAGAACCCATAAATGATTAACGTTGCGCATAAATTATTAGCGTTGACAGTCAGTTAAGGGTTTCATGTTTTGGACAAAACGTTTTGAATCCTTAGCTTGGGTGGTTACACAATTATGATAACCATATCTAACATTTTAGATATGTGTATGTGCTGCAAGATAAAAGGAAGGTGAATGTGAACACATTGAAGTAGGGAAAAGTGGAATACTCTATCTCAAATGAAGAAAATGTTGAAACTTCTCAGCAATAGAGAAAATGCAGAAGCTCCTCAACAATGAAGAAAACACATAAACTTATCAGTAATGAATAAAACAGAGACATGATTCAACAATGAATGAAGTGTATAAGAGGTCGATGTTGGAGTTGACTGCATTGGGTAAAATGAATAAATTTGTATACATTAAATTTCAATAATATGGTATGCATTGCTTTATATGAAAGCATTAGCTAAACTGTGTAAATTTCTTTTTGACAGAGTTGGTATTGTTTGAATTGAGTATTTATGTTGTGCGTTGAGACAAAGGAAGCTTTGTGTGATATTTGGTTTGGATACACTTCATGTGTGGTGTGCTCATAAAATTGTGGTTTGCTTAATAAAACAAGAAAGTAGTCTACAAGATATGTTTTAGGATGAGATCAATTAAGATATTGAATACAAAAATTGAGAAAGAATTTACAGTGACTGACACTGAAATTTCTGAGTATTATATAAAAGACTTTTTGTATAAATGGAGATGTTTTGAGACAGAAATATAGAGTTCTATTGACAAAGACAAGTTGGTTTTTGACAGATATGGTTTTGACAAGATGGTTTTGACAAAGAGGTTTTGACAGAATTATATTTCACAAAGTTTATATTTGATATAGGTTTGGTATGAAAATGGAATGGTAACATGCTTTAGGAAGAGAGAATCTAGAGAATACTTTAATACAAGTTGATTCTTGTAAAAAGGAGTAGAAGCTTCTTTCCAGTAGATGCTCGAGAAACATAGGTAGCTACCTCATTTGAGTTATTAACTCAAATAAAATTGATGTATTAAGAAGTTGATGCTTGGCCTACATCTAAAGAAATAAGTTTTTTTGCTTTATGGGTTTCCTCATGAAAAATTCCATGTCTCTATGCTTATGAATTGATTAAATGATTTGTCTTATTCAAAAAGAAAAAAAAGTCTAGTAACTAACTAATTCACCCCCCCCTCTCAGTTAGTTTGCCTTATCCAATAATTGGTATCATAACCAGTTGCTTCGGTGTCATTTTAACTACTAGAAGTCGTTGATTGCTTATGATGGATAAGAAATCTGAGTTTACTAAACATGGATTACCTTTATTTGATGGACATAACTATGCTTTTTGGAGTCTTAGAATGAATTTGTTTTTGCAGTCTCAAGGATTTGATGTCTGGCAAGCTGTGTTGAATGAATACAAAAATACAACAACTATTCCAACAGATTCCATAGGTAAAAAAATCTATGAAAGTAATTTCAAAGCAATGTATGCAGTTCTTGGAGGCTTGGCAGGTTCCAAATTTGTTAAGGCAATGCACTATGAGTTAACAAAAGAGTTATGGGACAAACTTAAAAATATTTATGAAGGAGATGCTAAGGTAAAGAGTGCTAAACTACAATCTTATAGAAGTCAATTTGAAAGCTTAAAGATGGAGAAAAATGAAGATATAACAACCTATTTCTTACGCATTGATGAAGTAGTTAATACCATGAGAGGTTTAGGAGAAAATATTAAAGATATCAATATTGTGCAAACAGTACTTAGATATTTACCTGTAAGATTTAACTCAAAAGTATCTTCTTTAGAAGAAAGAACTAATCTTGATTCTTTAGAAATGGGTGAATTACATGGAATACTAACAACATTTGAAATGACAGCTTCTAGTAAGAATCCTTCCAGGAAAGAAGCAAATTTCAAGGCAACAAAGAGAGATAAGAATAAAAGTTGAAACTGAAGTCAACAATCATGAAGATTCATAAGAAGATGTGGAAGAAGCTAACTTTGTAAAAAATCTAAGAAGAGGTAGTGGAAAATACAAAGTTAAACTTCCTCTCAAATGTTTTGATTGTGGTAGAATAGAAAATTTTGCTTCCAAGTGTCCTTTCAATAAACATTCTGATGGTGAAGAAGAAAGTGATAGAAAGACTAAAGAGTACAAGAAAAAATACAAGAAACCATTTCAAATAAATTCTTATAAAAAGAAGAGTCTATTCATAAAAAACGATAGTGATTTGGCAGATATAGATGGAAGTGATGAAAGCTCAAACATTAGGCTGTTTATGGCTTTAGACAATCAGAATGATAAATTTATTGAAGAAGAAGAAGATGAAGCTAAAGTTGATTTAGAAGCAGAACTTGTAAGTGCATTGACTGAACTTAGAAATACAAGAAGGGAATATAAGTCTCTTAAGGAAGAAATAAAGAAACTTGAAGATGACTTACAAGAATCTAGAAAATTGATAGAATGTAATGGGACAACAATAATTGATTTAAAAATTAAAATAGAAGAGGATAGATTAATTGAAGAAGCATTAAACAAGTTTCTTATATAGAAAGATAAATACAATGAATGTATGAAGATTGAAGTTGTTTCGTTAAGAAAGAAGTTGCAAGAAAGTAACATGAATAGTAGTTCAAAAATTCTAAATTAGATTATTAGTTGTCAAAAATACAGTAATGACAAGACTGAAATATGGTATAAACCAGAAACCACTGATGCAAGTACAAACACTAACAAGACCGGAATAGGGTGTAAAATATAGGCTACTAATGCAAGTTCAATCATTACTCTTGAGAAAACAAGAACAGGGAAAAATAATACCAGTATGCAAATTGGATCAGCAAAGCAAGAAAGAAATCAAGTTTCAATAGTTCAAAGATGAATTTATGACAGGTATCAAAATATATTTGATGGATATTGTTTTTTTTGCTATAAGTATGGACATAAAGCAGTTTTCTATAATGGTTTGTTAAGAAACATAATTCCATGGAACACCTATGGTATCTATAGATCTAAGTATGGAAAAAGAAATCCAAACACTGTGAACAATTAATACAACAGGTTTGATGTCTTAAACCTTGAACTTGAATGTTACAAATGCAATAAATTTGAGCATATGGCAATAAATTGACCTATACACTTCTCAAAATCCGCTACAAGTAAATACATAGATCTGAAATCTAAATGCTGGAAAAATAAAAGTCAACACTTAATCATTGAAGATTGTCAGCTTTCTTTACAAGAAGACCATAAAGTTAAGTGGTGTGTTGATAGTGGGTGTTCAAAACACATGACGGGTAGAAAACATAATTTTATTACTCTAGATGAAGGCAACGAGGGAACAATCACATTTGGTAATGAACAGTGAGCTCAAATAATTGAAAAAGGCAATGAGTGTCTAAATAATAAAAACACAATGGATGAAAATGTTTTGTTGATTGAAGATATGGAGCATAACCTGTTAAGTGTAAGTCAAACATGTGATAAAGGACACTTTATGATATTTGATTCCAAGTGGTGTCAAATTAGAGATATCAAAACAAATCAGTTAGTTGGAACAACTACAAGGACACCAAATAATATTTACATATTAGATGAGAAGGATGAAAACTGTTATCTTGGGAATGAAGATGAAAGTTGGTTATGGAACAAAATACTTGGGCACATTAATTTCGATAATTTGATTCGGTTAAATAAAAAAGAAGCAATAAGAGACTTACCTATTATAAAGAACCTTTCTAGCTCTATCTGTAAGCAGTGTCAACATGGTAGACAAACTAGTGTCAAGTTTAAAACAAAGGGACATTCTACAACAAAGCAGTTGGAAATAATACATACTAATATTTGTGGACCCATGAGGGCAACGAGATTAAATGGTGAAGGTACTTTTTGTTATTTGTGGATGATTTCACTCGAATGACTTGGTTATTTTTACTAAAAAGGAAGTCTGAAGCATTTAATTGTTTTCAATTTTTTGAAGAATTGACTGAAAATGAAATTGATATGAAGATTAACTGTTTAAGGTCAGACAATGGGGGATATTTTATGTCAAATGAGTTAAACAATTACTATGATGAAAATGGAATTAAAATACAATTCTCTATTACATAAACACCCCAACAAAATGGTGTTGTTGAAAGGAAAAAACAAAATTGTTATGTAGATGGAAAGAACAATGTTAAATGAGTCTAGGTTGAGTAATATATTTTGGCCTCAAGCAGTTCATACTATTGTACACATCTTGAATAGAAGCTTTCTAATAAATACTAATGATAAAAAACCTTATCATTTATGGAAAGGTAGACCAGCTAGTCTAAATCACTTTATAACTTTTGGGAGTTAGTGTTATATTAAAAGAATTGATAAAATTTTGGGTAAATTGGATTCTAGAACTAATGAAGGAATATTGGTTGGATATTCATGTTCAAGAAAGGCTTATAAATGTTATAATTTTAGACTAAGGAAAATTGATGAATCTATAGATGTCAAGATTGATGAGTCCTCATTATTGAAATAAAAAACTGAAAAATAAAGTTTATCAAATATATGACAAACTTAAGGAGGAAGAAGAGCAAGTGACAAAGAGGAAACTAAATCAGTAAAAAATGAAAATTTGAATCCTTCTACTTTGTTACAAGGTTCAACTCCATCTAAAACTCCAAGTAAAAGGATAAAAGAAATCATCCTGAAGATCAAATAATTGGTGATATAAATGCAGGTGTTGAGACAAGAAGTAAAAGGAAAGAATCAATTACAAATCAATAACATGTATCATTGATTTCTTTATTTGAACCTTATAATGTTGAAGAAGAAATTAATGATGAACATTGGGTAAAAGCCATGAAAGAAGAGTTAATTCAAATAGAAAAGAATGAAACAAGGGAACTAGTTCCTTGACCTATCAACAAAAATGTTATTGGGGGTATTCAGAAACAAGTTAGATGAAGCAGGTAAGGTGACTCAAAACAAAGCTATACTAGTTTGTAAAGGTTATGCTCTGGTAGAAGGCATAGATTATGGTGAAACTTATGCTTATGTTGCAAGGATGGAAGCAATTAGATTAATTCTACCTTATGCTTGTTCTAAATGAATTAAAGTTTATCGAATGGATCATCAAGTCTACTTTATTAAATGGTGAATAAGAAGAAGAGGTTTACATGGAACAACCAGAAGGATTTCAACTTTCTAAAGCAGAAAATTATGTTTATAGGTTAAAAAAAGCTCTGTATGGGCTAAAGCAATCTCCACGAGCTTGGCATTCTCAACTTGATAAATATCTAAGGAAGCAAGGATACTGAAAAGGAAATACTCACGGTAATCGCTACATTAAAGAACAACATGATAGCTTGATTATTGTTGTAATATATGTAGATGATATTATATTTGGGAGTGATAATGATCAGCTTAGAAAACAATTTGCACAAAGTTTGTAGAATGAGTTTGAAATGTCTATGCTTGGTGAATTAAAGTTTTTCTTAGGCCTCCAAATTTCACAATCTGATAAAGGAATTTTTATCTCTCAAACCAAATACATAAATGAAATATTAAAGGAATTTCAAATGCAAGATTGTAAACCTATAGGAACTCCCATAGTTATTGTTGGACACACGAGGAACACAGAGAGGGGGGGTTGAATCTATGTGTGTAGTATTTATTACTTTTTCAACTTTTATAATCAACAACTTATTCAATATTATGCATTATCACATTATCATTATATCATCATCAGCATTGTTATCATAATCATATCATAATCATCACATAGAAAGCATAGCAACATAGTACACAAGATTTTTACATGGAAACCCAAGTCCTGGGGGGAAAACCATGGAATCCTTTTTAAAATAGTTTTCCAGAAATAACTGGAAGGAAGCAACAATCCCTTTATTACAAAGACTTCAATTTTCCAGCTTCAACTGGAAGGAGGCTACGACCTGAAGGAAGTTGCCACTCCCTAGTTTTTTGAATTCAATCGAAAGGAGGCTATGACCTCCTTTCCTTGCCTCGTCCTGCCACCCTGATATGAAGATAGAAACAAATGAACCACAACCGCACTAATCCTATGGACCTGTTAATCAACATTTGTGCTACACTGCACAATCTGTACCACACTACACAACCTGTACCACACTGCACAACAAATGCCACTACTAGCCACTGCTCATTATCTGATCACTACTCATCAACCGATCACTGTCCACTGTATCACAATACTCATCAACATGTATAATCAACCTGTACTAATCAATCTTTTTCTCACATCAATCAACTCAGTTAATCTGAGTCTACACACCAAAATCAATCCACCTAGGCCAAACCAACTGCTCATACAACTCATCCAATTTGAGTCAAACCAACTGCACATAAGGCAACTTGTGTCAATATTTCTCAACTGTACCAAAATGCTTGTGTACTAGCACCAAATCAATCATATATTTGTGTTAACCTAATCAAGTGCTTTGACAGTCAACCAACCATTCTTGGCCTAGTTCATCAAGTAAAAGAAACATTTGAGCAACCAAGAGACTTCACATACTGTGAACCAAACTTTTTCCAAACACACTCAACTCAATGACACCATAACCAACCTCAATCACAATCAATGAATACTTGACAGTTAAACATGATATACTTCAACCAAATAACCTCAACCAATAAGATAAAAGACTTAACCAACTATGTCGGACTCAATCAATATCATAAAATCTTAGACACAAAAGGATTTTCCACTCTACTCAAATCAATTCAACAAATATCAAGCAAATAATCACTTACAACACTATAAAAGGTTGTCATTAACAATCCAGCTCCACTTAGGTCAAAGAAACAATGATCAACACTTGTAAAACTAGTTTTCAAAGAAAACGTTTAGGTTGATCAAATAAATAACTCACAATATCTAATACTTACATGTCAACTTCTCATTCAATACTACACTTATAACACAATCAAGATAAACACCAAGATCTATCCAAGATAATCATCAAGATCTATATCAATATCACATCAAGGTATATGCCAAGAAAACCATCACCATAGCTTCCATAACATATTGAATGACTTTAAATAGATATACCAATATATAGCCTCACATACTAAGATCAAAGATGAATTCTATCCATGAGAGACATGTGCCATTACAAGAGAAACCATGAAACATGAACCATACCTTATTGAAGATAACAATATGGAGAAAAAATAGAAAACCCAAAAGAAACTCTATATCCTATCATCACACAGCCCTCGTAACAAGCTTTCCAATGAGCCAAAAAAATTGTAATTCTGATTTCGTATGAGAAAGTTATGCCTATTTTAGTGAAGATGCCCAAAAAATTTTCTGTCACACAATTTCGCACTTTTCTCCAAAATGTGCGAAATTTGTAAGAGAAGCGGTGATGAAAAAATGAAATGCTTGATATTCTATTTATATGGGTTGTAGAGAAAAAATATTACCTTGATCCGACATGCAATTCAAAATTACAAATAATTAAATTCTCTTTTGTTTAGTCGGCTCACCCAAAAAGGTGGGGTACCCCAACCTAAAAAATTCATATCTCTTCAACCGTAAGGAGCCATGTTACGTTCCACCTACCGTTGGAAATGGAACGACAAGGGATATCTACCCATTATGGGTTTATTTGCAATACCATGGTCCAATACCCTTAAAATATTCAACTTGTTCAGGATGTCAAACACCCCACACATGAGGGTGCAAAAGACCATACCACCAACTACAAGAGTTTCAAAGCCTTTTTAAACATACCAAGGCACGTCCATGGGCTCTACCTCCATCTAAATCCTAATATCCATATAACCAAAAATAGGACCATACATCATCATGGTTCAAGGTCTCCATATTATTAAAAACATATCTGATGGTTCCACTATATATCTTCATCACTATAAAAGTACCAACACCCCAAAAGAGGGGTACAAAGACCTCACCACTAGTTTGCAACACCTTATGGGCTTCATATGCATGATCATAAGGCTACTACATGGAAATTACCATATAGCGTCCAAGGGACATCAAAAAATTTATGTGGGTTCAAGACTTAAACTTTCAAGGACCCCGTAAGAATGGGTTCCAATATACCACCATCAGTGTGGGTTCCAACACCTAAGTCTCCACATGCAAAGAGTCTCAAGATCTAAGTTTGTGGACTCAAGGACCTCACAATAAATTAACAACCTAAAGACCATCCAATGCAAGCAATGGGATTCACCATCAACACATCAAATACTTTACACACATGAGCCACATCATCCATCCAACAACCAATCAAGAGACTAATACAAGTACAAGCATAACAAGGAGCACACAGACTAGTAACCAAATATCAACCATGAGTAAGGAACTTGAAAATGGACTCAAATGGGACCAAGATACAACTTAGGGGCACTTGAACAAGTCAATGGGTAACTAGGGCTTTTGTCATTGTTCCAATGCCTCCAAGGGCTTCAAGCTTGGACAAGGTCAAAAGGGCTCCTCTTGCACAAAACAACCACAAACTAAACACTAACCCTTAGGGGCTCCACAAGGGGCACCAAGGACTCAATAGTTGGCATCAATGACTATACACTATTAGCATCAATGACAAATTAATCAATAGTTATTGGGTGCAATTTAAATAACACAGATGATTCTAAGAATGTTGAGCAGAAAATATATAGATCTATGATTGGCAGTCTCTTATATGCAACAACTACAAGGTTGGATGTTATGAATGCAGTATGTCAGGTTGCTCAGTTTCAATAATATCCCAAAGCTTCTCATTTTCTTTCCATTAAGAGGATTCTTAGATATCTAAAAGGAACATCAAATTATGTCTTATGGTATCCCAAAGGTAAAAATCTTGAATTATATGCTTTTACTGATGCAGATTGAGCAGGTTGTGTATATGATCATAAGAGTACAAGTGGGGTAGGATTTTATCTGGGAGGATGCTTGACAAGTTGGTCTAGCAAGAAACAATCAACAGTACCTCTTTCTACTGCTGAAGCAGAATACATTGCTGCTGCAAATTGTTGTGCACAGGTAATATGGATGAAATAAATGCTAGAATATATACATGTCACCTATGATGATCCTATTCCTACTTTTTGTGACAATACAAGTGCTATTAGCATTTCAAAGAACCCAGTTATGCACTAAAAAACAAAACATATTCCAATTAAGTTTCATTTTCTCAGAGAAAATGTTTTAAACAATCTTATAAAGCTCGAGTATGTTGGCAGATGGTGTCAAATTGCTAGCATATTCACTAAGCCTTTACTTGAATTGCAATTTGAATAGATTAGAGAAAAATTAGGTGTTTGTTATATACAATCTATTTCATTTTGTTGTCAAATTGATGAACAACCAGTTATAACTATATATCAGATTTGCATATTTCCAATGACAGACTTCTATTGGGGGCTTATCTGCTTTATTACTTTTTGGTTCAATTCAATTTTGGTTTAACTTTCAAGTGTTTTTTTTATAATCTTGATAATTATCAAATTCTACATAGATTGGTTGCAGTTTGCACATGTATATTTAGGCACATGGATTTGTGTTAGGGGGAGTATTGTTGGTTCCTACACTTGATCACATGAGGAGTTATTTTTATTTTTTCCATTGATGTCAAAAGGGGAGAACATGTTTATGTTTTCCATAAATGACAAAGGGGAAGTTTGTTGGTCAGTTGAATGAGTTTGTTTGTCATATATGAAACATGGAGTTTATTATGTAAACATGCCATTGATGTAAACATACTTTCAAATCTATCAAATTTGAGTTATCAAATGCATGATTCACATACTTTCAAAGCTATTAAAGTTGATCTATCAAACGCATGATTCCAACATGTTAAGCCATCAAACAATATGTTTCCAAAGTTCATTTCTAACATTAATTTGAAATGTTAATTCTGCTAAATATTGGTGCCTCATCTTCTTTGCAAGAACCTATAAATGATTAATGCTGCCCATAAATGATTAACACTACCCAAAAATTCATATTCTTTGCAAGAACCCATAAATGATTAACGCTTCCCAGAAATGATTAGTGCTGACAATCAGTTAAGGGTTTCACATTTTGGCCAAAACGTTTTGAATCTCTGTCTTGGGTGGTTTACACAGTTATGATAACCATATCTAACTATTTAGATATGTGTATTGCTGTAAGTTAAAAGGAAGGTGAATGTGAACGCAATGAAGTAGGGAAAACTGGAATACTCTGTCTCAAATGAATAAAACGCAGATGGTTCTTAGCAATTAAGAAAATGCTGAAACTTCTCAGCAATGGAGAAAATGTAGAAGCTCCTCAGCAATTAAGAAAACAAAGAAACTTCTCAGTAATGAAGAAAACACAGACATGATTTAGCAATGAATGAAGTGTGGAAGAGGTCGATGTTGGAGTTGATTGCACTGGGTAAAATGAATAAATTTGTATATGTTGAATTTCAATAATATGGTATGTGTTGAATTATATGAAAGAATTAGTTGTTGTGTAAATTTCTTGTTGACAAATTTGGTATTGTTTGAATTGAGTATTTATGTTTTGTGTTGACACAAAGCACGCTTTGTGTGATATTTGGTTTGGAAACACTTCATGCATGGTGTGTCATAAAATTGTGGCTTGCTTAATAAAACAAGAAAGTAGTCTACAGGATCTGTTTTAGGTTGAGAGAAATTAAGATATTGAATAAAAAATTTGAGAAATAATTTACATCACTAAAATTGAAAGTTCTGAAATTTATATAAAATACTTGTTGCATAAATGGAGATGTTTTGAGACAGAATTACAGAGTTCTTTTGACAGATACAAGTTGGTTTTTGATAGAAATATTTTGACAGAGATGATTTTGATAGGATGGTTTTGATAGAGAGGTTTTGAAAAAATTATATTTGACAAATTTTATATTTGATATAGGTTTGGTTTGAAAATGGAATGGGAACAAGCTTGAGGAAGGGAGAAGCTAGAGAAGCCTTTAATACAAGTTGACGCTTGTACAAAGAAGGAGTAGAAGCTTCTTTCCAGTAGATGTTGGAGAAACATAGGTAGCTACCTCATTTGAGTTATTAACTCAAATAAAACTGATGTATTAATAAGTTTATGCTTTCCCTACATCTAAAGAAATAGTTTTTTTCCCTTTATGGGCTTCCTCATGAAAATTTTTGTGTCTCAGTGTTTATGACTTGATTAATTGCTTTGTCTTATTCAAAAAGAAAAAAGATTTTTTTTGGTAACTAACTGATTCACCCCCCCCGACACCTGCCCCCCCCCCCAGTTAGTTTTCCTTATCCAACAACTAATTCATTTGGATGAAACTTGGAATTTTTACATTGTTTTCCCTTAAGTAAGATTGAGATGTAGGCTAGTCAAATGCCCTAGAAAGGAATGGAATCAATAGAAATAAAGTTATTTAGATATTGGCTTTCAAAGTATTTTTTGGGATTCTTTTGAAAGGAACCCTCATTCTACACATTTTTAACTCCAACCCTTTGACTTATGTCTTCATCCAAATCCCGTAAAATGGAAGGAAATTAATAGAAAGCAAGTTCTTTAGTTATTGTCTTTCAGAATATTTTTTGGGAAACTTCTAAAGAGAATCCTCATTCCACACATTGTTAACTCCAACCCATTGACTTACGTCATTTTAAAGAAAAAACATTTTCATTCTTTTTTTGCATAAATAGAAAATACAAGGTTCATGTTTATTCATATTTTATAGGATATCCCAACTAGGCACCTTCTTATTTAGAGATATCCACAATTATGTTTTTTTATTCTTAGGTTCTCCCACCTTCCATATCTCTATCCATCGTCAACAACCTTCCCTCTTTACCTGAGACATTATGAATTCATAACCTAATTGGGGGAAGTTTCATCTATCTTATTCGTTTTCCAAATTAGTTCATCCCATTCTGCTTTTAGTCTTATGTCCCCATACCTTAACTCCAGCATGTATTTATTCCAAACTTCGACAAGTGCACCTTCTAACCCAAGTTCGATTGTGTTAGCACTCCAGGAGTCCTTCTAGGTTGCAGCTCGAAGAAGCCTGGTAAATTAACTATAATCTCAATATTTCATTCAATGGATCAATTCAGATGTATCTTTTAATGACCAATTTATTTGAGGAGATAACATATGGCTCCTACTAGGGGATGGAATCCTACCTCTGAGGTTCAAAGAACCACAGATATGATGCCTTTCATGGACAACAAAATACAGAACCTAGTCTAGTGTTCCATTGGGCATGGAGTCAGCTGTAAAATCTTCTTCTAAACACCTTTCAAGAGCTTCCTTTACAACTGATCCCCTGCAAACCTGTAACATGCCTATAGCATGTCCTGCTTATTCAACAACCAATAACTGGAAAATTCTACTTGCTCATATAAAAAGCTTATTCTCTTTCCTACTCCTAATTCTAATCAGTAGAGGCAAACTGATCAAATAAAATCATGCTGCCAATGAATCCATGTAAGAAACTCATTTACTGATATCATGCTTAATCTTGAACCAAAAAATAAAAGAGTGCATAGCCAATAGAAACGTGTTTTGAACAGCTAATAGAACCAGCTTTCCTCTGACAAGAATATTTAGATATCTATGTTGGTCATAAGTTCCATATATTTTGCAGTAGGATCATAAAAGCTAATAGGAAATACCTCTTTATGTGGCCTATCTTTTCTTTCACTAATGTTAATGCTGAATGTGGACTGCTCAACCTCTATCAATGAAAAATGCAAACTCAATTGCTGATCTGAACCTTTCTGCTCCTTATCTTTCAGGTTTCTAAAGGGGACCATCTCATCTTCATGACAACCTAAGTCAGTGGATACATTTGATACAATTTCAAAAGCATCTATACTATGGTTATCATCCTAAAATTCATTAATATCTTGGTCACAATAAGAGGTGTCCCCTACTGCAGCATACTCATCATGGATGTTTAGTTCTTTATTCAGTAAATTGAATTCATGACAGCATTCAGGATATAAAATATCAGCTGAAAATATCCCTTTGTAAAACAAATGAAAGGCAGCATGAAAATATGCCAAAGAGATGACATTGGCAATAGGAAGAGACTGGTACCGATCATGAGCAATCCATTCTAATGAATATCCAAACAGTTTAATCTAAACATATTCATATACAATTTGCAATCAGTGAATGCAATCATGAAAATCCAGCAAATGTTCAGCTGGTACTTCTCAATCTTCTCCTCGAAATCTAGGAATACTACGTTCCCATTCATCTCTACTAGGCACTATATTAGGAAAAACCAACAATCTTTGAAAAATTACAGAAAGCATACTTCTTTGCTAAGATCTGGTTCATTTCATACTAGTGGAATCACCATTGAATCTGTCCTTCATGGAGTCGCCATATACATGATTACAACCGAAATAATATCCAGCCTTTGTCTATCATTAAAGTTGGAATTATGTTATCTCCCAGGGAAGCTGAGCTTCAATCTCCTCTCCCCGGCAACGATGCCAATTGTTATCACTCCAGAAGTCCTTCTGGGTTGTAGCTCGAAGAAGCCTGGTAACTTAAATATAATCTCAATATTTCATTCAATGGATCAAGTTAGATGACTAATTAGACCTCACTCACTCAAGACATGCATAAACTCAACCAAATAAACAAGGCTTCTAACTATCATTGTTCAGAGGGTTTGTAATAAAGGTGAATAAATGAAGAATTCTCACTATGTTGGCAAATTCATACATAAAGCACTTACATATGAATGGATAATCATAATAAGGAAATGATAATTGCAATTCAATTCATCAACACAAAGATAGGATGACAGCTATCTGGTATTAGACAAAAGGAATAATCATGAATAAAATATCCAAGTACAAGTATAGAACAGAAAGAACATGTAATCTGAACATATAATGGCAAAAGAGCTTGTATTAATTGACAAGAGCATGAGAAGCTTGAGTACAAAAAGTGTCTAAGAGCCTCCAAATTTGAACCCCCCCTATACAATGATTCTTCAATGAGCTTAAATAATCTTTACAAATCAATTTCAAGATCCTCAAAAGATGGATATGATAACCACTTTTCCTATCTCAAATCTGAATTTGTGAGGTGGCTGGAAAATGCAGAAATTTTTGGAAATATGCTGCTCAGAGATTGACCTATATCTCTCAAATCAAAACATATTTTGGAAACTTGAGAGAATTTTTTGTATATTGGTTTGTTATGAGAAAAAAAACCTCTCATGTATTTGAGCTTCATTATCATTTTCCCGACATCTGTATTTCAAAAACATGTGCCAAACAGGGGAATTCTGAGATTTGAAATTTAGGGCACAGAGATGGATTCAATTCTCCCAATATGTGACACTTATAGGAAAACTAAGAGATGATATTGTTCTCTTGTTTTTTATGAGAACATACCTCGCTCAGTTATTTGAGATTCATTTTCATTTGGCCGACATCTGTATTTCCAAAACATGTGTCAAACAGGGAAATTCTGAGATCTGAAATTCAAGGCTCAGAGATGGATTCCATTCTCCAAATATGTGAGACCTTGTTGAGGCCTGGAAATTCATAGGCAAAAACAGCAAGGGATTCTCCCCAGTCAATGTTCCCAACTATCCCATGACTGTTTGGTGTAGGGAATCCATCCGGTTTGCGGTCTGGCTACCATAGGTCAAGTAACAAAAATTAAAGGTTTTATCAGTTATGGCTTGGTCCACCATGTATATTTTTGTGTTTTTGACTTGCGGTAGCTGGACCGCAAATGAGACGGGTTCCCTACACCAAACAGTCATGGGCTATTTGGGAACATTGACTGGGGAGAATCCCTTGCTGTTGTTTCCTGCAAATTTTTGGGCCTCAATAGTTTCTGGCACTAGAAGGAGGGTTGCCAGTGCATGGCTGGCCGGGGAAATCCATTTCCTTGAAATAACTCCACCTGTTGAAATATTGTAACTTCAAAGAATATTCTTTATGTATCTTTTGTGGTCCCCGATGGTCCAACCGGGAGAACCACTTGTATTACATTGTACCCCGATGCTCCTAATGGGAAGAACTAATAAGAGTCATGAGGTAGTCCCCTCTATTTGTAAAGGTGGGTCATTAGCACCCAAGTGTGGTTACTTGAGCCTACATGTGTAACTCGAGCCTACATGAGTTAACTTAAGCCGACATGTTGATTGATTAAAATTTAAGTAAACAGATGAATATAAATAGAGGTGTAGTGCTCCTCATTTGAGACACACACTCACTTGGAATAGCGCACTTGTGGAGGAGAGGAGTTGCTGGAGAAGGAGGAGAATCAGGTTTTTGATCTCCTTGTTGGTTTTACCTTTTTTCCCTTTTTGGGACATTTATATTGAGGAAGATTTTGCTGGGGTTTTCCCTTTAGGGTTTTCCCAGGATAAATCTGTGTTGTTCTTGTGATACGGTTTCTTTCAGTGATCCTGCTTTATATGTTTTTATTATGAAAAATGAAATGATATACTTATGTCTTAGTTAAGCATATGAAAATTCAACATGGTATCAGAGATAACCTGAATACGGAAGCTTTCACAAGTTACAGAAGCTATGGCTTCTTATTTTTTGGTTCTCTCTCCACAATCAATTAGCAAAAGAAGGCTAGGCTGACTCTCCTTTGAAGGGTGCATCGTTCTGTCGAAGCGGAATTCGATTCCGAGCATTTTCAATTTTCGATGTGGAAATTAGGGCTTTCTACAGAAGATGAATTTTTGAGTGAGACCAGCATAGGATTGTTATCCTCATAAAAACTGAAGCTTAGAGACCTGAATCAATATTTTTGGTTGGGTGAATCTCCGGGAAAGTCAAACCCTAGTTTGACTCCGAGCTAGAAAAACCCTAAATACTAAAACTGCTATGTTTTTCCACATTCGCTATATTTTGAGATTGGAGAAGGATCAGGTGCTGAAAATTGTAGAGGCTGAAGATAAAATCCTGATGAACACTGTGTCCAAAATTCATCCTCAGATTCACTGTATTCCAGGCGATATGTTCTCTCCAAGTTAGGGTTCCAGCCTCTTCCAGAATTCATCCCTAAACAGGACACTTGGGGAGAATTGCAATATATTGGGCTACAGAGGTGAAAATTGAATTCCTGAAGATGTTCTAGAAAGGGAACAGACTGTACATTTTGTGTTCCGAATATCAGACTCAGAAGATGAACCAGTGACACGTGGCATTCCGTACAACTTCGCTGTTATGAACAGTCCTGTAACAGGTCACCTTGGGAAAAGGATCATAAATCCCAAATGGTGAAACAAATTTTGATGAAACCTATGGTGGTGGATCGAGGAAATGCTAGGTTACCTCAGTAAAAAATTTCAAACATAGAAGATTATAAATTACGGAGATATCACAGAAACAGTAACAGGAATTTCTGCAGAAGAAATTGGAAAATTAGGGCTTCCTGTTCTGGGAGCTTCCCTCCACTGTTTTCAGAAATGGAGTACATTGGACAGCTCTATTTGAAGAGATCTATCTGTCTATACAATCAGATCTGAAATATTCCAAGTTTTAAAATTAGGGTTTCTATTACAAACCCTAGATCAGCCAGCTCCGGAACCAGGACGGACACCTCAAATCGGTAAGATCTAATCCTTTGCTATGTTCATTTGAGGTTCTCTTTTCAAAGTGATCTATGACATCAGCTTGATGATAAGCTTGGTGAAGTTGACAACTTCCAAGTCGAGAAGTATATGATCTCTCTGAAGAAAATGGATTGGACACCTACATGAGCATAGAGGATCCAGTTTCAGAGGGAGATGAGGCTAGAAGCCTTTCTCAAGAAGAACTTGGTCAAATCCCAGAATATCATTGATGATTCAGTTTAGAATCAACTTGTACTACAAGTGTCTTCCCTAAAGACATCGATGAGGTTTGATTCCTTGACCAAGATATTTGAAGGGAAGAACATAGATCAGAATATGACCTTAAGAAACCAGCTGAAGAATGAGAAGATCCAGAATGCAGAGACCATGCAGTCATAAGGATCTCTCAAATCAAAGAACAACTTCAAGCGGGGAAAGAAGAAGTGAAGAATGCAGAAGTGGTGATGGCCACCTTGGATGGCCTCCCAGGATCATGAAATTCATTCATTTAAGAAATGTGTTCCAGAAGGAAGTGATTACTTTCAGCCGACTTTGGGAAGAAGAAGAAGCTCGTCTCTGAAGATCAAGCTCTCATATTCCAAAGAAGATCCCTCAATCAATGAGAAATATGAAGATCTCAACTCTTGAAGAACTTCTTATCCACCTCAGCATTCGGATAATAAACGACGCTATCATAAATGAAGAAGTCGATGAAGCTGAAGACTCAAGAAGGAGAATACCCATGAAACAAATAAGGATAAGTATTCAATTGTCATTTCATGATATTGTTTTGTTACACATTTGATTATATTCAGTTGATGTGTTATGCATGATAGATTGTTTGCATTAATGACTGTATACTACTAATATGCATGTGATGGGTAAGTAGCTCATGGTGCTATACAACTCTCCATTGCTACTTATCAAACCTCTTTGCTGACATATTGGATTAGTGCACAATCTCAATAATGTCATGGTAGAGATGGAAAGCATCTAGAAAGTCTATGTGAAATATGGTTGAATGTTGTATTGACTAAACAGTTGCATGATGCATAAGAATTTGTCGTTATGCATATGTTTTATGAAATAGTTCTAACCATGCAACTGGTGCACTTGAAATGCAGGAAAGTTCATGTACAACCTCATTCAAGAAAAGAAGGATGAGACTTGTTCCGAAGAACAAGTGATGACAATTCAAGATTCACTCCAATAAACATGAATCTGAAGCTCCCAGGGTTAGAGACACCATGACAAAAGAAAGAGCTTCAGAGAGTTGTAGATCCACCTTGAAGGATGAAGACCCCCATGGGTACAAGAGATAACTCAAGATGAAGAAAATAATGCTATGGAAGAAGCTATGATCAAAGAATAACAGTTGATCATGGGGAATGATGTATATGATATGATGAGACAAATGTACAAAGCAGGGTTCGTGATTCTCCCTAGAAAGAATAGACTATGACATGACATACTCTATTGACCAGTATATGTCAAGCATAGAACCACCTGTACAGAATGAAGAAGGAAGATGATACTCCACTTCAGGGGGAGTGACTACAGAAAATTATATCTGAGTTCGACATGATGGATAGATTTGTGATGGATCAAGACTTTACCAAGAGTAAAGTAGTTTCCAACCTTCAAGGTTGAATGCAAAAGACTAGGATATGTTCATAGAATATGTTGTGATACTAGAATGATGTTTGGGATATAGTACTCAAACCAGAAAGCAAGAATGTGGTATCTTCCAAATGGATTTGCAAGATAAAATATGTTGCTGATAGAAGTAAGGTAAGAGTTGCGGCTAGAGGTTTCTATCAGAAAAAGGGAATTAACTCTGAAGAGACACTTACTTCTGGAAGCAAGGTATATTTCCCTCAAAACTATCATGGTAGTTTCTTCCATGATGAAGTAAAGACAAGCCTTCCTTAATGGTATGATTGAGGAAGAGTTTTACATTGAATAGTCACGAGGATTTGAAGTTGAAGACAGAAAGAATCAAGTATGCAAGTTGAAGAAGGCCCTCTATGGCCTGAAGCAAGCTCCCAGAGCTTGGTATGGAAGAATAGATAGTTTCCTGATGAGCATGGGCTTTGCCAAGAGTAAAGTCGATCCTAACCTTTCCTACAAGGTTGTAGAAGATGTACCTGTCATTGTATTACTATATGTGGATGACTTATTCTTGACGGGGAATGAGAAACAGATCATGGAAAGTAAGAAGAAACTAGAAGAAGAATTTGAGATGAAATACCTTGGGTTAATGCATTATTTCCTAGGTCTGGAAGTATGGCAAAGTTCAGAAGGAATCTTTCTCAATCGGAGAAAGTATGTGGTAGAGATATTGAAGAGACTCAATATGCTGAAATGCAAATTCATGGCCACACCCATGTACTCCAACCTGAAGCTATTAGCTGATGACTCATTAGAATTAGTGGATGTGACTCACTACAGACAGATCATTGGGTCATTGATGTACTTAACAAATACCGGACCAGACATTTGTTTTGCTGTGAACACCTTAAGTCAATATCTTGATCAACCAAGACGGATTCACCTAGTAGCAGCAAAACATGTGATGAGGACTATAGACTTTGGTCAATACTATGATGCTAGCCATGAGTATAGATTGTTTGGCTACACAGATGTAGATTGGGCTAGAAGTATCTTAGACAGGAAAATCAAATCAGGTATATGCTTTGAGGTCTGCTATGAGTTCATGGTTTAGCAGGAAATAGTCCAGTGTTTCTCTTAGCTCGGTTGAAGCAGAATACATAGTAGATTGCTCTACTATGTTATGAAGCCATATGGCTTCAGAAGCTGATATCAGGTCTCTTTGACCTAAATATGGATACAACAATGATTCTATGTGATTACCACAGTTGTGATGTCAAAGAACCCTGTGTTCCATGTAACACGTAGAAATCCGGTATTTCTACATACAAGATAAGATGAAGATAATGATACTGTAGATGCAGATGGTGGTGATTTAGTATTTCTATACTGAATATAGAGATGATGATGTTTCAGTATTCCCATATTGAAGATATCGATGATGATGATTTCAGTATTCCCATACTAAAGATATATATGATATTTCAGTATTTACATACTGTAGATATAGATGATGATGATTCCGTGTTTCTATACTAAATATAGAGATGATGATGATTTCAGTATTTCTATACTGAAGATATAGACGATGATGCTTTTAGTATTCACATACTAGAGAAACAGATGGCGATAGATTTGTATTCATATATTGAAGACGTAGATGATGATGGCTTGGATGATGATGTACCGACGAAGCCTCTGCCTCGAGTAGAGTTTGAACACTTTCAAGACAAGCTTGGTGTTGTTCGGAAAGACCTTCCTCGAAAGGGGGAGTAGTGATGTTGCAGAGGGATTGTATCATCCTGGGACATCTGTCCATAATAGATGATCCGAAAACAAGATCTTTGCTACTCTATGACGTTAACATGAATTGCATAAAGAGCATGAATGAAGCTCACAAATCCATAAGAAGAGAACCAAACAGCATAGACAACATGCACATAAAGACAACAAGTTGATAACGGAGTTTGTCCAGGATGGACTACGTCTCCGGGCCTGCTTCTCAATAGGAGGGCCGATCTATAATCTCAGCATAAGGCAAATTACATGGCAATGATACAATGATACCTTGGTGACAATGTTCAGGAAGAGAACCGCTGCCCAAAGACACAACAAGACTGCTTCCAGCAACTCCGAAGCCCGAAGACGGTTTAAAACGAGTATAAACACTCGTACCTTCCTCCTGCAGAGCTACGCAATCTCCCTTCTCTCCTTTAGCTACAAAGTCTCCACTCCAAAGCATGAGTGGCAAATGGCATATGAGGGGGTTTATATAGGCTTGAGTTAACCCTCATCACATTCTCCTCATGATTTCTTAAGTTACAACAATTTTGCCTAAATAGGCATGTGGTTACAACTTCCCTAAGTTGGTTTTCATAATAAGTCAATTCCCTTTGAAAACTCCAACCATATAGTTGGTTATAGTTTAAAACTATACCAAGTATAGGTTAAACTCATTTATAATATTTTAAAAACCCACTTTTTAAAAGCCATTTGTGGTGGCGCTCCAACTATGGCATATTATATTGTTGTAACATACCCATAATGGCAGTGCTCCAACCCATATAATGTAACCCGTTGAAGTTTGTTATAACACCATGGTCTCCACCCCATATTAGGTGGCATGTAACACATGGTCTCCAACCCATGTTAAGCGCCATAACCAACATTTGTTAAGAGCACGTGGTAAGTGGTTATGTGGTGGCGCGTTGAATGGGTCGTGAGCTCCACGTGACTTGTGGGTTGGAGTTGCAACAACTCCCCACGTATCTTGTTGTATTGGCAACCATGGCCTCGACTCCACTTTTTGTGTTATTATAAACTTTTCTAAGCTTAAATAACATAATGTTAACCCACATACCAATAATCATAAGTAGCCCAAGTGGTGAAGGCAGAGTGCTTATACAATAGAGGTCACGGGGTCAAACCCCACGGAGGCCATAATTTTTGCCTTAGACATATTTTCCAATCCATGCTGCCACGTGGCGGCCCAGGATTGGTCCACCTCACTCCCAGTCAGCATCTAGTCAACCGCCAAGTCACTATTTGTATTGCCACGTCACCATCCATACGTCCAGTCACCATATGCCAGCTTGGATCTGTACTGCCATGTGTCACCTTGTGGCTGGTCTGTACTGCCACATGTCACCATGTCAGTGGTGCCACGTGGCACCCCATTTTGCCAAATTTGCCTATTTCATCAATACAACAGAACGCGATAACTTTCTCATACGGAGTCCGTTTGAGGTGAAACAAACGCCGCTGGAATCATCTCGACGAGCCCTTCGATTTGGTGCTAGTTTTGCTGAGATTGGAGGAATTCAAAATTTTGCCTTCTTGGATCCTCCTGGATCATTCCTCCCCACTGAGAAGCTTTTGGCCTCCAAAAGCCTTTACTAATCAACAGATAGGTGAGGGAATTGCTCCCTCACTTTCTCCTTCTCAATCCACTTGGCTCTGCTTGGATGAGTGCCTTTGATGCCCACTCGAAGATACTCAACATCACCTCTGTGAGAAGTCCTTGTCCTTCTGTCCAAGATGACATCTTCCTTTAGCTCATCCATGTACTCAGGAGCAAATTCATCAACTGATGGCAATGAGACATTCTCCCTTTCATCCATGATCATGGGAGGCTCATAGAGTTTCAAGTTCTCCACATTCACCACTGAGTAGATCTGCATGTATGGCGGTAGCTCTAAGCGAAAAGCATTCGTCCCAATCTTCTCCAAGATGGTGAAGGGACCATATCTACTGGGCTTGAGCTTCTTGCCTTCTCCTTTCATCCTCTCCTTGCTGATGTGAAGCCACACTTGATCTCCCACCTGAAACTGATGATCAACTCTATGCTTGTCATGGCGAGCCTTGTACTGGGCTTGACTCTTCTCCAACTGCTCTTGCACTGCCTGATGTACCTGTTGAACTCTCTGAATGAACCTGCGGGCTTTGTCTTCATCCTTGGAAGCGCTTGAATCAACCTCTCTCCCATAAGTCAAGTCCAATGGATTTTTTGGCAAGTACCCAAAGCATGTCTCAAATGGCGAGCTCTGAGTGGAGGAATGCATAGCCCTGTTGTAGGCATGCTGCACATACTCGATCTGTTCATCCCATAACTTAGGATGCTTGTTGCAATAGCCTCAAAGCAAATGGACAACTGTCCTGTTGACTACCTCTGTATGTCCATCAGTCTATGGATGGAAAGCGGTGCTCCTCTTCAGCTTGGTGTCCATCATACACCATAACTTTGTCCAAAAATATCCAAGGAATCGGGAGTCCCGATCCGAGATAATGGACGTAGGAAGTCCAAAGTGAACCCATTGTTATAGCGGATTTCACCACACTAGATGAATCACACATTGTATGGCCTTCCCCTGTCCCGCTGCAGACTCATTAGACCCTATGGACCACTTATTGTCTTTTGATGTATCCCCCACCATCCCTAAAAACATTAGGATATTGATATATGCGGCTTTTCCCTCGATATCCACGTACATACGCAGATCTATCCCCTATAGTCGCATACATCAGGATGTGTACATAATTCCAAATCCTTTTGGACTATTCCTTGACTTGGATCCGACTCATATGACTCCTGGCCTTCCATATGCCTTGAGATCGCACGGATTCAACCCTTCAGTATCCCTTTGAAGAACTATATAAGGAACCCATTGGTACATTGAAAGAAGAAGAGAGAATTGAGAGCATCGAAACTATAGTCCATTGTTGCCAAAACTCTTTATGCTTGAGTCTGCATCCGTTTGTCCCTTTGGAGCACTCTTGTTTTCTTCCCAAGCTTGCCCTTTGCTAGTAAGCTTGCTATCGAAGTGATGGAGGATTGAGGTGGTGGAGGCCCAAGTGGGGGATTCAGTTTCTCCGATTTGCAGACGTGCCGTCAGAGGTTGTCACTTGTAATCTCTGATTCATATTAATAGAAATATCTTTTCCTGTCCAGTAATGTGTATTTGATTGAATATTGTATCCATTGGAATGTATCAAATGCTTTTACATTATTGATGTTATATATGCTAGAATAGATCTAACACCATGAAATATAGTATGCTTGTATTGTTTACTTGTTGTTGAGGACGTGCTATAACAATTCAAGCTGAAGATTGGATAGCTCAACGGGGATCTACTTCAACCGTCCGGAATAAGGTACGAGGTTCGATCCTTTAGTGTTAGATTGTTTATTTCTATTGCATATAGGGAAAGATTGATTTCTGGAGTCTAGCTGTCTGTTGTGGTACCCCAAGCCATAGGAATTTCCTTCCATAACAGAATTGGCGACTCTGCTGGGGAGTTCCTAGTTATTGTCCTTTGGGGGTTGGTTTCTTGGCATTCAATGTATTTGAAGTGCTCTCTCTCTCTCTTGTTTCTGTGTCGGGTATGGGGGCATGTATTCCTGGTAGAGCCTGATTGGTGTGAATTAAGTCTCAGCCTGTCTGTTTGCCTTTGATTTATGCATCTTTTGCTTCCTGTACGCGGGTTTATTAGTTACAGTCGCGTATACACGCGGTTTTCCCTGTGATTTCTGCGTATACACGCGGGTTTACTGCATACAGTCGCGTATACCCTAGTTTTTACCTGTTTGTGGAAGTTAGAGGATTGCTGGGTGAGTTCTGATTGTTGCTGAGTCTCCTTTGGCACTGCCTGAGTCTGTTAATACCTCTGTGTTTGACCAGAAACGTTTTTTTTTTAAGCCTAAATTTTTTTTTTAGGAAGTTCTTGTCATGGCATATTTGATTTTTTGTTTGAGATCTTAGTGCATTAGAGTCCTTTTACCTTAGTGCTTTGCTGGAATGCTGTTTATGTGTGCTTGCAGAGTCTGGGGTGGGTAGAATCATTCTTTTGCTTTCTCTTTATTTACAAAAAATACAAAAATATTTGCTTCTCATGATGCATTGCATTTTGCACATGGCATTGTACTTGCACTAGTTCTAGTTTTGCTTTGGAGTAATAGTTAGGTGTTCATATAGGGAAATTTGCATCAGCATTTGAAGAATAAATTGTGCAGTACACGTAGTACGCATACCCTATTTTCATGGACACATGCATTTGCATGGATTGTTAGGTGTGCATTTTACTTCTTGTTGTGTCATAACACCATTAGTTGCACGGCCATATCCCGTTTTTTGAGTAAATAAAGCCAAATAAAATCAACGCTAAATAAAATGAATTACACTCTTTTCTTTTATAGGGTGCACCAACAAGCTTAGGATCTTGGAATAGTTCATTGTGAGTTAATTCTCCAAGATCACTAAACAACAACAACTAGGTGTCTGTCCAGGGAGTGTGTGAAATCCTTGATATAACCGACGTTCTTAGGAAGCTCCTCTCAAAAGGGAGTCAAGCACTAGGCAGTGTGAGCGGTTGTCTGATCGGGATAACCCCTGGTCGAGAACTGTGTAGAACCGACGATATAGCCAGGATTGTATTCGTATCTGGGGGCTCTTTCGAGAGTTTCGGGTTCAGCTACCCTGCCCATACAGTCAATCCCGCCCGCGACTGTTCGCCTGAGCGCTGATTATATTGAGGTGACCTTAGTGACCTTACCTAGGATATCGAGGGGGTACGTGTAGAGGTTATTCTGCATGTGTCCCGGCCAGGTTGGGGTCGGACAGCACAGTCGCTTTACGCGTTGAAGCTGAGGGCCACAATAATTGGTTTCGAACCCCCGCTTGTGGTGACAAGGGCCTCTCAAGCCTCTCCTAGGCGAGACATACCGGCCACATTCGGGAGCTCACTTATCCAGCCCTTGTTTGCTTGCTTTTGGCTTTAGATTTTTTTAGTGATTGCTCTGTGCACGCTAGTTGGCCTAGGGTTGACGTAAATAGAGAGTCTTTTCTTTTTTGAGTCATTGTGGATTCGGGTGCGGCTCCGCGCCGTTCTCGTTATTTAGCAGGACTTCCGCCTTCTACTGATCCTCCTCCTCTGGGAGAGGGACCTAGACAGTCCAGGCGGACTACATCTCACTTTGATTCACACACCATGGGAGAACCTTCAGAGGACACATCTGAGACACTTCCTCCTCCCATTCGTGTTGACGATGGGGAGTTTACACCTGCGTATGATCCTTCACCAGACCTAACTGAGTTAGGACCTGTGATTTCTGAGATTGGAGCCATGTATGAGAGATCTATTCCTTCTCAGCCGGACCCCCCGTTACCGCACTACCGGTATGGCATGCCGGAAGATGATGAGACTCGCTTTGAGCCCGCCACCACTAGCCATGGTAGTTATGCTACTACTGGTTTTCCTATGCATGATTTGGTATTTAATGCCGAATCGGACTTTGATCCTAACACTATACCTAGGGGCATTTCCATGCCTTACCTTGCGGAGAGGTTTGGGAGTACTAGCCACATTACGCCTTCCATCCCAGCGGTGGAAGCTCCTCCTTATATACCTCCTAGGTCTAGAGTTAGTGAGCCTATAGCGATACCAGGTTCCAGACGAGTGACGATAGGCACTAGTACATATCTTCTTACAGAGATTCCTGCGTCCTCGCTTCCGAGTTCTTCGAATGCGAACCCTCCACCTTTGTCACGTGGTCCTTTGAGTCGTCCTATAGCTACGAGTCAGATCCGTACTGCGACTACTAGGCCTTTTGTGTCTCAAGCCTACATACCACCCGCGGTGTCGGGAGGTGATGTTTATATTCCTAGAGGTCAAGTTCCTACTTCCTTGATGTATATCCCTACCTCGGGTATGTATATTTCTTCTTCCGGAATGTATGTACCTCCCCATGGTGTGTCCCATGGGCCATCGCAGCCGATGACCCATGGTTCACATTATGGGACGCAGTATGGACATGTTTCTGCACCTTATGGTGGTGGGTATTCCCAACCTGCCTATCCTCCAGCTTATGGCTTTGTAGCTCCTTCTAGTCTAGGGCCACCGCATTATGGTGCTTCGGCACCACCCTCTACGGGTCATACAGGAGGAGGTCACTATGGCCAAGGCCATGGTGGTAATCAACCCTATGTGAACCAGGGAGCCCAACCTAGATCTAACCATTTGAAGCTCCCTTTCCTCGCGACACTCAATTTTCCTGACTTGTCAAGACTTACGAACGATCTAGTAGCTCATGACCCGGCATGGCCGGCTGTCCCTATGAAGCTTCCTTCGGATATACCTAAATTCGAAGGCAAACCGGGTGAGGATCCGAGTGAACACGTTACGAAATTCCACCTATGGTGCTCTTCCAATTCATTGCATCAGGACTCAGTCCGTTTGAGACTATTTCAACGCACCCTTACAGGGCCTGCAGCGAAATGGTACATAGAGTTACCTAGGGTTTCCTTTACAATGTTCGACGATTTAGCGATGAATTTCCTTAATCACTTTCAGCTACCAGTGCGATATGATGTTGGCACTGAGCTCTTTTTGACATTTCGGCAAGATAAAGCCACGCATATTTCTGATCATATTCAGGAGTGGCGTAGACGAAAGATATTAATCAAAGCCTTTATACCGCCGGAATTCCTCCTGGAGTGGTTCCTCAAGTCTTTATTGCCATACATAGCGAAGGATGTGTCCACATCCGGAGTTCAGAATGAGGAACAGGCCATCTTTAGGGTGCAGGAACTAGACTTGATTTATGCTCAGTCTGGTTTGTTATATGAGATTATACCTAATGCCCCTCGTTCGAGTTTTGATCCCAAAGTGAAACCTAGACCACATGCCGATGGCATTGTGGGGTGTGCAAGTAAAAATCCTACAGGTTCGGTTGCGAAACAAGTAGCGCAGTCGTCTACCAACCAATCTGCTTCGGGACAAGCTACGGCTTCGTATCATCCTGCCCAAACAGCGAATGTACATGCTGTGCAAACGTCGGACCAGAAGGGTAACCAACAACCTGGACGGAATCGTAAGAAGGGTAAAAATAATAAGAAGGGTGGGAATAAAAACGAT
The DNA here is from genome assembly GCA_001517045.1 of Pseudotsuga menziesii. Lineage (NCBI taxonomy): Eukaryota > Viridiplantae > Streptophyta > Pinopsida > Pinales > Pinaceae > Pseudotsuga > Pseudotsuga menziesii. Next base: position 106,331 of record LPNX010583635.1, on the reverse strand, counting down.
AATGCCAACACTAATGACAAGAACAATAAGAATGCTGGTGGGGACAAGCAGAATAAACGTAAGGTTAAGTTTCCTTGCAAGCTATGTAAGGAAGATCACCTCACATACTTGTGCCCTAGAATGGAAGAAGCTTCGAAGTTCATAGCACAGGGCCCAGCTGTGTTGACGAACCCTTTACCACATAATCAGAATATGAACTCGAAGTCCCAGGACCAATCTAGTGATGATGATCCACCTGAGACTAGTGGTCGTGGGTGCATTAATATGGTCTGTGCCGCTAAATTTGTGACGCGTGCGAAAGATTATTCTACGTCACAACCCAACTCGGGTAAGGAACCTGACCCACCAGGAACTCCTTTGCGTATTGAGAAACCAGCGAGTAAATCGGTGGATAAATCGGTGGATAAACCTGCGGATAAGCCTGAATTTGTAGCTTGCATTCCTAAGGGGGTACTTAAGCACTCAGGGCATAATCCAAATGCTCGAGCCACCCAAAACTATTCAGTTGTCGAGGACTTGGGTCATACTCCTTGTGCAACGTCTGCATTGGAGGTACTTCAGAGTTGTCCGTCGCAAAGGAAGGCTTTGCTTACCGCTCTTGGTGTGAATGGTGATGACTCTCCAACAATGATCAAGTTTGAAACCACAGGACATCAGCCTTGCTTGCCCTATTATGTGTCTCTTTTGATACATGTTGAATGTCTTAATATGACCATCAAGCAGACTGTGATTGACGAGGGCGCTGCTGCCTCTGTGATGTCGTTATCTTGTTGGAAGGGTCTTGGTTCTCCTAAGTTGTCGAAATCTACGAACATGTTAACTGCTTTTGATGGGAGATCATTTAGGCCGCACGGTATCCTTCCTTCTCTTAAGGTCCGTTTGGGGGGGAAGTCCGTTGCGATAGAGGTCGAGGTGGTTGATGCGCCCCTTGACTATAATCTCTTACTGGGAAGGAATTGGATGTATAGCATGCAAGCCGTTGTGTCTTCCGTGTTTCGTGTTGTCAGCTTTCCTCATAATGGGAAGATTGTGACGATTGATCAGATGTCATTCAAGAATCCGCCTGTTACTGCATCGTCAGGAACTTCGGTTCTGAAGGTTGAGCATTCCCAGCCGGCAACTGGGAGTGTGGGTGTAGGAATGTATCCATCCCTTATGGGGTCATTTAGTTGTTCTGCACCCGTTCTTATGATAGGATCGAGTATCGGTGGTGCTTCCACATCTACGAAGTCGGTGTTATTTCGCACGAGTCATATGGGAGATCCTTGGGTTCTTCCTTCGCTGAGTCCTTCGAGTGTGTCCATCGAGTCGAGTGTGCCACTGCCTGCAGTTATGATTGCTTACCAAGCTAATCTGAAGTCTTCTGCACAGCCTTGTTCTTACTCTTCCTGGACAGAGGAGGGAGACCCCTATGTGCTGCCTGCATGGGCAGTACAGTCTTCTCACGCCCAAGATTGCCTTGATACGGTTTTCCCTTCTGACGAAGTGATTATCGAGGCCATGTCGGGAGTTGAGCCGCCTTGGGAGGAACTCCATCATAGATCTTATTTCCTTCCAGAGCTTGACCTCTTGGAGCGTGAGGATTATAGGGAGATTCTTAAGCAGAAAGTTGGTAGACCTATGATTCCATTGAGCTCTCCTGGTCAGATGGCTGATGGAAACATGGCGAACATATCGTCAACTATTCCTATCAACATTTCTCGCAACCCTGGTACGGTTGAGAATGTCTACATCGGGGCTGAATGTTCCCAAGATGGGATTCGTGAGTATACCGAGCTATTCAAGGAATTCCGCGATGTATTTGCTTGGTCATACGATGAGATGCCAAGGATTGACCCTCGAATTGTCGAACATGAAATTAAAACCTATCCAAACACTAAACCTGTTTGACAGTGTTTACGAGCCGTGAATCCTAGAAAAGCACCCGCCATAAAGGCAGAGGTAGAGAAATTATTGAAAGATGGTTTCATCTACCCCGTTCCCTTGACGGAGTGGGTTTCAAACCCCGTTTCGGTGGATAAGAAGCAGGGAGCGATCCGTATATGCACTGATTTCCGTGATTTAAATCGTGCCTGTCCTAAGGATAACTTCCCCACACCATTTATAGATCAGATTTTGGATGAGTGTGCGGGTAGCGAGGTGTTCTCCTTTATGGATGGATTTTCCGGATATAATCAGATTCAGATTAAACCCGAGGACCAACACAAGACTGCATTCATTTGTCCTTGGGGAACTTTTGCGTATCGGAAAATGCCTTTCGGCCTTAAAAATGCCGGAGCTACGTTTCAGCGGGCGATGACCTTGATTTTCCACGATCTCAAGTCTATTATTGAAGTATTTTTAGATGACCTCGCTGCTCATTCTCGTGTGAGGATGCGTCATTCTTATCACTTGAGATTGGTTTTCGAAAGATGCTGGCATTATGCTATTAGATTGAACCCTCATAAGTGCATCTTTTCCGTGAAATCAGGTCATCTTTTAGGATTCATCGTGTCGAAAGAGGGCATAAGAGTCGACCCCTTGAAAGTGGAGGCAATACTTCAGTTGTCTCCCCCGCGTAATATTCGCCATCTTTAGTGTTTGCAAGGCATGGCAAACTTCCTTCGAAGATTTGTAGTCAATTTTTCCAATTTGACTAGAGGATTTATGCGTCTCTTGAAGAAGGACACTTCATTTGAATGGGATGAGCGAGCCCAGGAGTCCTTCGATGCACTTAAGCGAGCCCTAGCATCGGCCCCGGTGATTAGTCCTCTGGATTATAGCCATGATTTCATATTATATGTGGCCGCGTCTTTAGAGACGGTTGGGATGGTTTTGGTTCAGGAGGATGAGGAGCCTCAGGAGCATGTCATTTATTATCTGAGCCGAAACCTTATTGACGCAGAGATTCGGTATTCTCATGTAGAAAAGCTTGCCTTGGCTACTGTACATGCGGTGCAGCGTTTGAGACATTATATTCTCCTTCGCCAGACCTTGGTTGTGGCACATGTCAATCCATTTCAGTTTGTCCTCACACGTAGGATGATAGGGGGAAAATACAATAAATGGATTGTCATCCTGCAAGAGTTTGATCTCGAATTTGCTTCGGCAAAATCGAAGAAATCTTTAATCTTTGCAGAGCTCATATCGGATTTTCCGAGCGAGGCTGAGGAGTTGGTATGTGAAGATACGTTCGTTGACGAACACATTTTCTTAGTCTCAACGGCTGACCCATGGTACAGAGATATCATAGTATATCTGCAAACACAGAGGACCCCTACTCACTTCTCGCGAGAGGAGCGACGTTGATTACGTCACGTTTCCAAGAACTACCTCATAGTGGACAATACTTTGTACCGCTGTGGAGTAGATTCCCTTTTACGACGTTGCCTCACTCATGAGGAAGCTGAAGTAGTTCTGAATGATTGCCACGGAGGGGCGTGTGGTGGTCATTTGTCTGGGCTTGCTACAGCTCAGAATATTTTTAGAGCTGGTTATTTTTGGCCGTCGATCTTCAAGGACTGTATTGAAGCGGTTAAGAGGTGCCACCCTTGCCAGGTGTTTGCACGGAATATGCACTCTAAGCCAGCCCCGTTACACCCTATTATCACCGCCGGTCCCTTCACCAAGTGGGGGTTGGATTTTATGGACTGCAACCTAGCTTCGGCTGGGGGGCATCATCACATCATAGTAGCTGTCGATTATTTCATGAAATGGGCAGAGGCAATGCCTACTATAAAATCCGACGGTGAGACAGCTGCGCATTTCGTATTCAACCAAATCATTACTCGGTTCGGGATTCCGAGAGAGCTTGTCACTGACCATGGCTCGCACTTTCAGAACTGTATGATGGAAGAGTTGGCTTCCAAGCTAGGGTATAAGCAAGAGCACTCCTCTTCTTACTATCCTCAATCGAATGGACAGGTTGAAGCAGTGAATAAGTCACTTAAGTCCATTCTCCAACGAACCATCGCACAAAGCAAGACGAACTGGCATATTATGTTGTACCCTGCTTTGTAGGCTTATCGAACCGTGGTTAAGACTGCCACTGGTTTTCCTCCATATCAGCTTATTCATGGAGTGGAGTCGATCTTGCCGGTTGAATGTGAAATTCCTTTGTTGAAGTTAGCCGTAGAACTCTTACCAGACACTTCACCTTTGGAGGAGCGTTTGGTTCACCTTGAGCAAATCGATGGGCAGCGTAGAGATGCCTTGGTGACTCTAGAAGCTAATAAGCGTCGCGTGAAGGCCCAATATGATAAGTCTATCCGTCCAAGAGCGTTTAGTGAGGGAGATTTGGTCCTTTTGTGGGATCAAGCAAAAGAACCCTTGGGGGCAGGGAAGTTCAATCCTATGTGGCGTGGTCCTTACGTGGTTAAACATGTCTTAGAGAAGGGTGCCTACGAGTTAGTAGACTACGAAGGGACAGCCTTGGTGGAGCCTAGAAATGGGCTCTATCTTAAAAAATACTATGCATGATCTTTAGCCAAGGTTGCTTGTTGTATATTATTGTACATCTTTTTTGCATAGTTAGATTTGTTTATCGTGATCGGGTTTGTGATTAGTTTCCATTTCTTGTGGCAGATGTCAATGGAGTCTTCCACTTTCATAGGATTTGCGGATGGTGCAAGCCGTCACACTTAGCCTCAGCTGCTTGGGTGATTTTTACTCCTATGGGTCAGGAATTGTCTTCAGGAGGTGTATGTCTACGGCCATCTTCCAACAATGTTGCTGAATATAGCATCGTTATTGAGCTTCTACGCGATGCCATCTCGCATGGTGTTCGTTCTCTTGAGGTACGTCTTGATTCAGAGTTAGTAGTGTCACAGCTGAATGGTTTGTACCATGTTAGAGATCTGACGTTGTTGAGGAGATTCTTACGAGTCAGATTGTTAGAACGGCAGTTTGAGAGTATCACATATACACACATTCCAAGAAATTATAACCAAATTGCTGATTCATATGCTAACTACGTGTTATATTGGCATTTGTCTCATTCATTATAAATTAATCATAAACACAATTTTACACATGTAAATAAATAAACCGATCACCATAAAACGTTTTTATATATACATCAAAAATGTGGTAATACATAGTGTCATAATAGAAAAAGTGGAGCTTCCAAAGCTTCCATCATATACACGGTAGTACACTCCTAGGTGTCTAGTCCTGTGGAGGAGGGTTGTGATCATGATATGTCACCACGGCTCTAGCTAGCCGCCGGAATAAACGCACCCATGCGCGTGGCACACCCACCACCTGTCGCTGCATGGCCTCAGGCAAGTCCTCGACTTGCGCCATGGGAACCCTGTGAGTCAGTCGCACGAAGTTGGTATGGATGTTTTGGAGCGTCCGCTCCGCATCCACACCGGTGATATCGTCTCCTCTTCCCCTCCGTCTGTGACGTGGGAATCCCTCTGGTCGCCGTGGTCCCACATCTGCACATCAATGATAGATGTCACTATGTATTGTCACCCAAAAACATGTCTTTTTGATTTCACTTAATCAAGAAAACACAAAAAAAATTAAATATTTCAAAAAACTTTAAAAAAAAAGAGAGTAGGGGTTGGGATTCATTACCTATGTCTCCGAATGCTGATCCTGGTGGCAATGGCATGTCCGGATCTCCCCGGAAATCTATACCTGCATAGGGGTAGTCGTCTATGGAAACTATCTGTCGTCGCCACCATGGAAAAAATTCGGCTGGATAGGGGTTGGCCACCCTACCACCCCCCAGTCTGCGCATCGCGTCTGCCCAACGTCGTTGGGCCAGATCTCGAACCCCGTGGAGAGGAACATCCACTCTAGGGTTCAATCCTGGAACCCGCTTGAAAAAGAATGTGCTCAGTATGCTACTGAACCCGAAGTTCCGTATCCTGCCTGCCTTACACTCACTGAGCCGATGTTTCATGTTGCTCAGGAGTGTAGTACTCCAGTCGTACACGGTCGGTCTCATACACTCCACCGCATAGTACATCTGTGCTCGAGAGGCCTGATGGAGTGATGCTAGCCCTGCTATCCTGCCTAGAGTCAGTAGTATGGCCTTTAGGCCCAGTACCTGTATAGCATTGATGGGGACTTGGCTCCCCACCTTCTCTATATCTGGGAAGCAGTATACTACTATGTACTCCTCGATAGTCAGCCCGTGACCTGGTCCACCCCGGGAACGAAGGTTCACAACCTCCCCTCGTCTAGATAGACCTGTAATAAAGTAGATATCCTCAACCTCAATATTGAGGGTCATACTGTCTATCCGGAAAGACTCTGAGTCTGGATCCCAGTAGTCCACCAGCATCTGTAGAAGCGCTGGTTTGCCCCTCAAGCCACCTAGGCACCAGAACTTATAGAGTCCACACGCACGTAGCACTTGTTGAGCCCTTACATCGGCCCTTACAGCTTCTTCTACTTCACCATGCTCGCGTTCTCGCCATTCAAGTACCATCCTGCATGAGAATTGAACCAATTATACATTAGATTCATCTTTTTTGACTTGCGCGGCATCATACGCGTCTGTTTTGCAAACAGCCGCGTATGTACGCGGTTTCTGGCCCCCTTTCCGCGTACAGACAGCCCTATACGCGGAAAAAGCCTCGATAACCGCGTGGGCCGCAGCGCTCATGTAGATTTGACTTACTGAGCTCATTTCACCATGAAAACTGGAAAAAATAGTATTGAAATGCAAGCTGGGAATGTGAGTAAGTACCTGGAAGAAACGGTTGTGAATTCCGCCGGCTGGATTTCCTGGAATTTGCAGTGGAATATCAAAGCTCCAATGGGTAAAAGTTTCAAATGAATTCTATTTTTTACTATTTATATAAAAATTTTCAAATATTTGAAATTTTTTACCCACTTTTCTATAGTTTTGACCGTTTCTAACCTTTTTGGACCGTTTCTGACATATCTTGTGATGTAGAAGCCCATTTGCAGTGCCGTTTCAGCCTATGGATTGACCTGTTCGTGCCCTTTTCAGGTATACTATCTATACTAGCATATAGGTTAGGTTCACCACCGTTTGCATTTTGCATAACCTTATGACCATGTCACTCTCTCCTTAGGTACGAACCCACTCTATTATGTCACGGAACTTTCTTGCTGATATAGAAGTGCCATGATATGAGTGGTAGACCCTCCCCTTACATGGGTACCCTAGTTAGCACTTCCTTTGTATTTGGTGCCCATGCCGATGTTTCTCCCTTTAGGGTGTGGGAGTCCGATGTATAGTATTGCCATGACATTTCGCAAGAGCCTCATACTCCTCTTGATCTTATGCTGGCCACCTTCCCCCCAGACTGCCTTGTTTCAAGTTGTGAATGCATTTTCATGAGCTTTGCCTGTCTTATTGAGCTTTATGCCGGCTCTCCTGACATTGCGTTTTATCCTTATAGCCCGAGCTTGTCTCATGTCTAGCCATGCAGAGCCATTTTTATATCCTTCGTAGCTTGACTTGCCCTTTTTACCGGGAGGGGATCTTCCCCCGAGTGTCGATATCCTACACATGTTTCCTTGCATTGAGCATAGGTATGTTCCACTGCTTGGAACTAGTTTGTTTGCCCCGATGACACTCGTCTCCTCCTAGTCTGTAACTATAAAGCTAGTTTATTCTTTTTTCAAGCTTTTCAAATAACTGAAAAAGACCAAAAAAAATTAAAAAACCAAAAAGCCGGACGGGAAAAGATGTTATCTTTGGTAGCTGTCGAGTCGTGTCGCCTTCGAACAGAGCACTGTATATCACATCCATTGGTTGGGTTATAGTTTGACTTTAGGAAGATGTACTCGTTTCTATCTGTTTATCTCCACCGACTGGTTATGCTTCCAGTCCCTATGGAGCCTCTATTGATGCCTCCTGCGTCATAGAGATGTCCCAGTTTGTATATCGAGTCTATGCTGCCTTTATTCAGTCACCATACGTCGTTATGCTCTTGTTCGAAGGAATTTGAAACCTGAGTCGGCCATTCCTCAGTTATCTTGACTTTGCATGTCGGCCATTCCCGGTACAGTCACTGGTTCGTGCACCTTATGATCGAGTTCTTCCACATTAGACAGCTTTGCTGAGTACCTCGTGTTGGATGATGGGGGATGCCTTAATGCCCTCCTTCCAGCGGATTTCATCCCATCGACTTCAGATCATTTATTCTGGGATTGGAGTCTAGAGTCATTGTGAGTGCCTTGAGACTTGTAGTCA